>JAOXNN020000052.1:4076690-4097923 GCA_028571205.2 Hydropsyche betteni | reverse complement strand
TTTTCACATTTTATCATTTTCCGTTTCTTAACAAATCCACACCCGATGTTATTAACATCGGGCCTATTTACTAGTTTTATATAATGCATAAGGAAATTAATAGAATAAAAAAATTTGAATTTTTAAAATGAAAAACTTGATATTCTTGGAAATCTTTTAACAGTTAAAAGATTTAAATTTAACTGATCAATTCTCAGAAAAATTATTTGACAACTTGTTTTTTTTTTTTTAGAGTAAGCTGATTTAATAAAACTCAGAATCCGTTACGAAATGAAAATTTTCTAAATGTTTATAGTGAGTTTTTATTGCATAACTGAAAATATTTCATCTTCATATATTATCATAAACATTTCCTTATTTGACAATACGTAATCTAGAATAGTTTGAGAATCTCGAACATACGCGAAATTACCATCATAACGGCTCACGTCCACCAGTTAAACAAGTGAATAAAAAGCAAAAGTGATCTTACAGCAGTAAAAATATAATGAATACGACAATTAAAAAGTTGTCTGCATACACAATCCACACAAAGCACACATCACAAACCAAAAACAACGAGATAAATCCGGAGCTTTACGACGAGATAAAGACAACGATCACACCATTTATCGGCAATGCGAATATTCCAACAATCGCAATTGACACGTGCAATTATCGGACTATGTGAAGCCGGCTTAAACGGCAAATACGTCGGAAACGCGATCAATCAGCCGGCTTTTTAACGGATAACAATCGCGTTAATATAACGATTTCGTTGCATTTTCCAATTGTGCATTGAACCAGTGATCAATGCTCCCCATGACACGATTCGCACGATTCTACAACAAAGTCAGACCGCAGAAACAATCCGCCGAAATTAGTTTTTGCCGGTTCGACAAGTGTCGATTTGCAAATTATATCATAGAAAAATGGTTATGGGCGTCTTTAACGTGCGAATTCTGTGGCGGTTTTTCGTACCGAAGTACAAAAAAAGAAGATGATGTTTCAGTACGGAGAAAATGCTGGTTTTCAAATTGAACACGAGGTCCTATGCAAATCAGTCATGCAATTATTCTTACATTATCAGCGTTCGCACAAAAAGAGAGAAACATCCTTTTTTACGATGGATCATAGATTAATGGTGGCGCGGGTTGCATCAATAAATGCCTAGTTTGAATATTTTTTTTCTGCGAATTTGAATCTCATTAAACTCATAACTGAACTATCATAAAGAATATTAATTGATCTGGGTTACGAAACGAAGCCGCGTTGTCTTTAATTTTAAATAAAACATTAATCAATGCGTGTATTAAGTATTAAGTTTTATGGCTATTTGATTTTTATTATTTGTATGACATTAATAAAGATTATTTTTCTCACATAAACATGTACATTTGTACATGTTTATATGCGAAAAATGTTATGATTTGATAAATTCGAAAATAATACGAAATTGCGTTGCAAAATGTTCACATTACATGCAAAATGTCCTCGCATTTTTTCAAATTACTATTGTATTATAAAAACTCTAATGTCTTAAAAAAATCTTGACATTTGCACGTCATTTGAATATCGCACAATTCCGACCAATTTACTAATGCACTTGTCCGTTTATTGCACATTTATATAAATTAGGCAACGAATACACAACAAATCAATCAATCCGGATTTCAACAACCATCCAAAACGTCGAGAAAATATTCAGCCTAAAATATAACAACAATAAATCAATAAAAAGGTACCGTTTTACAATGGGTTTAACGCTTGTTAAAAATCGACCAGAATATATTATATACGGCGCTCCTTATTGTTTCCACGAGTGGAGTTCATTACGAGCCGAAACGATTGTTTCATTATTCAAATTCCCCGCCGTTTATTCACATAACTATGCGAAATTTTATTGCTAATTCAATACGACAATTAAAAGCAGCACGACCCCGTCTACAATTCTTTGGGAAATACTGTGTCATTACCATCGCAGCCTTCAACTGTCAACCAGTTACTAAATACAATGCATTTTTAACACACAAACGAGGCGAAAATCGCACTTTTCATTATCGAATTAACACTGTAACGATTTTATAACATCTGAGCGAATTCATCGAGGGAAACTGTTGATTTCTTTTCCGTGTCGCAATATTATAAAGTTTCGTATTGTGCCCAGTGTGTACGATTTTCGGTATCGTGTCGAAATTTATGGTATTCCATTATTTTCTATTATGAACAAAATCAAGTTTAAATCGTGAAAAATAAAACAACGGCCACGTGTCGAAATGTGCGAATGTTGAGTCGTAAATATTGTAAATTAAGCGATTTTCGTGCCACAGTATCAAGCGAATAAATCATATCGTAAGATATGACGCAAATGAAAGAACGCCTCATTACTTTCTAATGTCTCATTGTATACGCATTATAATGCGTAATGAAATTGTTTACGTTCGATTTAAATTTATTAAATCGACGCCTTATAATTTTTTGTGTGAATGGCGCTTTTAGAGTGTGCTTGTGTTGCATTATGAGATTATCGCTTAGGTATAATTTATATGCATTCTTGCATATAAATGGTTCTAAAATACATATAATTTGCGATTTGTGAAACTTAGATAAAACGATATTAATACTTAACGGAAGTTGCGATGCTAAAAACATTTATGGCATGGTCCATATGATTCGAAAATGTCTTATGGTGTGATTTGCAATCACATTAAAAAATATAGTTTTTTATTATACGAAAATTATCAAATTTTTTACATTTTTATATACGGATAAGATTATGAGTTCGAATGTTCCGTTCAAAAAATAATTTAATTAAAAAAAAAATAATTATGAAAACATGTTCGAAAATTCACATTTTGAATTTTATGGTTGTAAATGCAAATTATGTATTTTTTAAAAAATATAAATATTCATCATTTCTATCAGTAAAATTCGCACAAAAAAATGAAAAGTATTTCCTATGAGGAATAGAATCTATAATTTTCCAAATTAATACATCAATTAGTATGTACAACAAATCGAACCGATTATCTTACTCTTGCCACACGACAGACCATAGACGACTAGTCATTTCGATTCTCAATTGTTCGCTTTCATCACAACATTTAATAAAGATAATTGCAGAATTCTTCCACGACTAATATCAGCACACAATTGAGCAATTACAAAATCACGTGACACGTACTTCTCATCGACAATGCGTAAAAACCCAAATCGACTACCCCCGCGAACAACACACAAACAAATCGACCCGACACACTTCACGACAACAACCGAACCCAAAACACTAATCAACCCCCGATCCCTCGACGAGCACATACCACTCAACACCCCGACGGAAGGCCACGGTTCGTACGGACCCTCGGCAACACTTTGACAGTCGACTTGACCAACACAAGTGAAGTCGACCCGCGAAATGTTAAAGAGAAGCGGTGGAGCGCGGTCGAAGTGGACGTCGACGCCGTCGAAGCAGCCGGTCCCAACTGAAACAAACACCGGCTGGCGACTCTCTCCGGTCGTTGTCGGGGAGAACAATGGTAAGTGTTGTCCGCGGTGATTGTTGTGGTTGTTGGGTGTTGGTGATGAGTGATGGAGGAGTTGGTCTTCGCGAGCGAGGCGGGCGTTGATGCGTTTGGGGTTTGGACTGGTTTCGTTGGCGGTAAGTTCAATGTCAATTTTCGACGGAGTTTGTTTAGGTTTTTAGCGATCGTGTGTCAAATATTGTATGTGGGCAGTTTCCTTATCTTTTTTTGTCAATTTCAATCGCGTGAAATGCGGTTTTTTTTATGGAAAATTGATGCTGTAGTTTGGCCGAACGTTTTATGTTGAATATTAATGGTCGTCTTATAAATACTAGTTTGTGAATCATCTTTTGATTTTCATGCTCAAAAAAGTACATAGAGTACGGAGGTGTAAATAGTGACAATGGCACGGAAGGTGTGAATGAAAAAATACTAGAATTTTGCAACTCTTTGTGAACATAAAATAGAGAAACTGCATCAGTCACAATCCAGTTCTTAAAATCAGAAAAATAAATACTATTTTTTTTTAAATATAATACTTATACCCGATAACGAATATGTGACCCAATTTTTTTTAATTTCAAACATAACACGACAAATTTATTTCCCTTCTTATAATTTTTTTTTTTAAGATTTTTATTAACAAAAATGTACTATATTTTAAATTTTTTATCTATCCCATCCATCTTCAGGAAGATAAATATGCACTCACTTCACGCTCTTCAAGTATTGATCATGCTCGAGATCAACCTTAAATAATTAGTACGGAAATCTCAGACATGACACCGGTGAAAACTCGTTCGCAATTAATCAACCTTGCGTATCCATTACGATAACATTTTGAGCACATCGATAATATTAATATTAAATTATTTCACAAATAGCAAAACCTTTACATTTATATACATTCTAAGCGAATGTAGGAAGAGATTTTTCTCGTATCGTTCCATATTAGCATTGTAGTATTTCCATCAACAAAACGTCAATCACAAACAACGTCCACCCTTCAACACAGACCCATAAACGCATTGACCCAACCGTGATGCAACAACGCAGCATTTTCCTAGACACCGTGTACTGCGTTGACGTCAACACATACACGTCGAACAGTGGCGGCACATGGCCAGTGCAGGTCTTTCTTCTGGCTGCTTTCCCTCTCGTTGCACAAGTGAAAGAGAAAGCAGTCAACCAGCTTCCGTCGCAGTCGCACTTCGCTTCCTCTCCCTCGTCAGCACAATAACCCATGGAAGAAACCCATAATTAATTTTACACTCTTAAAGCGTCGATGATTAACGGCGCGAGAAATCGACACGCGCCGCGGTATTCGGGTCGGCCCAAATTCGAATTTTCCGATTTTCGCTCTTGGTCTTTATTGATTGCGCCGAGTCACAGTGTGTCCCTTTTTGCGTGTCGTATCAAATGTCGTCGAATTAATTCGATGGGATAACGCAAGATGGTAATAATAGGCGGTCCGAACAAAAGATCAATCTTCGTCGAAAAAAATGCGTATATGTTTATGATATGAGCATTTCGTAATGCTGTGTACTTTTGGCGCAATCGATTGCGTACTTTGAAATTCGGTGTGTTTCATTGTTATAATGAAAATTTATACGATGGCATCTGTTGTTGGAAAATTTCGTCAAATTCTTGATTTTCGATCTTCGACACTTTTTTCGTTCACGGGTGACAACCCTGTATGTGAAAATTTAAGACTGAACTGTTTGACACGTTCTGTTGACAACTTAACTTGTCAAGTTATTGAAAAATACCTTTTTAAACGTATTCATGGTAATTATTGATTTTTTTTTTACTTTTTTATTTACATTCTTGTAATTTACAACAAAACACTATCTCCGTCTATAATACACCTTCACATTTTATATAACATTCTGCGTATACGACACCATCACAATTCAAACGTGATAAACGTGATGCTCATTTTATTATTATTTTTTTTAATGACACCATTTTCATACGAATATCAGTCAAATTGATGTATAGACTTTTATATTTCGAGTGGTTTATGAATATTATGCGTGTATCACACACGGGCACATTCTAGTGCGTCTCGCAACATAATACGGCGTCCGCATTAAAGCGCTCACGGCTCTCGGGTTTTTTCTCTCCATCTCGTGTTTTTTCTCTTCATCTCGATGAAGATGAAAGTTGTGAAAGTGAATTTGGATGCTGTGACCGCGACGTTGTACCCGCCGTATAAATACATGCACACATTTTATTTATAAATCACCTCGAAGCGATGTTTCCGAAGAGTGGTCTGGTTTAATTAGCTGAGAGCTTTTATCGCCGCATTAAGACTTATCTGTCTATCTGTTTTAGAAAAGGCTCCGGATGGATGTGTTGTGTTGTTCTTTTTTTTATATTATTTTAATTTGAGAATGATACGCGTATAATCTGTCTGTGTTTTAACTGCTGAGAGTTTTCTACGAGGCAACCTTTGCCACTGGTTAATTAGCTCATAATTAACCGAGAGAAATTGGCGTGTCGAAAGCGAAACGAATCTTTTAACTCACGACCGTCCATCTTCGAATATCTACGTTAGAATAAATGTTGCTTAATTTCATTTTCAATAAGGATTTTTTCAATTTTAGTGATTGATTACTTTCTCTACACGTGTAGGTTGGGATTAAAAAATAACAGGTTTTGAATAAATATTTTTTCTAAAATGAAAAAATACATTATATATACCTGCTCAATTAAATTAAATAATCTTATTTAAATTTAATTATTATCCATTTTGAATAATTTTTGCAAATATGTGCACTACAAATGCATTTAGTACACACAACCTATTTCATTAAAATGCATATAATTCTGAGTAAATATTCATAGCCATGACAATTTTATAAAAATGTTTAATGCAACTCAATATGCATGTTCGATAATGCAGTAATAAATTTTGCAAAAGACAAAAACGTGACCACTACTAATGGACTTCAGGGCACAAAAACAACAGGTCAGAAAATAACTTGCACCATCGAAAATAAGAGGATTACCGAAAGTGCATAAAACCTTTCGAACCGCGAAAGTGGCACAGTTCACTACTATACTTCGACTTTTCACATGAAAAATTTCTAAATTCAATCGACCACGGATTAAGCGGTCCATACTGCAATAAATCGAAGTTATTTATGGGTCCGTGTGTTGAGTTGAAATTTATCTGGGTCCAGCTGTAGGGTTATGTTCTTGTTAATAAATAAATCGGCGTTGCACTTTCTATGGTGCACTCTGCACACGTGAACAAAATATGCAGTCGTATGTCACAACACACGTGTCAACATTGTCCGATACCATCTGAACGGTTCAGATAAGAAGTCAATTATGCACAATGTATGTGAAGGTATGTACAGTGGGTGCCTAATTTTCTGAATAATTGCATTCGGAAATGGTAGTTATTTCAATATAAAAAAACTGAAATCGGCTTAATGGAATGTTTTCGTTACTGTCATCATCGCCATAAGTAATCATTCGTCATCGATGGTTAAATAAAGACCTTTCCAAACTTCTTCAATTTATATCAATCTCAGCGAATATGTACATACATATATTTTAAATTATAACCATATATTTTTCATTCAATATTCTCTGTTATTTTTACAGTACATAAGTTCTTAAATTTATCATTACATCATCAATGCAATTATTTTACTTGAACCATTGTATCTGTCACTCTAATAATGCTTCTTTCATTTTCTTTAGGATGTTCTTAATCTTTTCAATTCTTTTAAAAAATTCAAAGCATTTAGTTTATACTGTAACTCGTTATCGCGTGCTTCGATTGATAAATAACTACCAGCGAAAACGTTTTGGGAACAATTTTATCGTTTCATGGCAATACGTAGATTTGATCTAAATGGGAATCTCTTGTATACGTGTCCTCGTATAGTAACGATACATAATTGCAATTGTGGCCAAGTATGTAAATAAATATACTATAATATGCCAACGCGTACTCATTCCGAATTTTATCAAACAATTATCAAGAATTTTATGCGGGCCTAAAATGGTGCAATGCTTACGTTTTCCGCATTCGTTTGCGGTATAAAACAAATTCATATCTCGCAACTTCATACAATTCAAAAATTTTGTTATGTATTAATTTGATTCACAATTAATTCCGTTTTACATTGATACTTTGTTCATTAGCGTTTTATTATCACTAAAATATATACGTCATATTTAAATGAGCATAAAAGTTTTCGAATTAAAATTTTATAACCTATTCTTTTATGTCTGAAAATGCAAGGTGTTTCATTATGTTTTTTGATTTAAGTCTATCTTATCGTTCTTGAACTATTCGGTTCATTAAACTTAATAATTGCCTAGATTTTACAATTTATTGCATCCATGGCTTATATTTGATTGAAGAAAAATATGAATAGTAAAATCTCAATCGTCCATTATATAGAGAAAATCATAAAAACATAATTTATTGCAATGAAAAAACTGACCACCTTGCTTATTGTTTTAGAATGTATTGAAAAAATAATTTGTATTATGATGAAGATTTTTTGAATACTTATTTGATAAATAATGTATTACTCAATATTAAGAAACATTATTTGATTTATTGAAAAAAGAGACATTTTCGATGTTCTATTCCAAGATTTACCTTGCAAAGGTTTATTTTATTACTATCAGAATATTGTATTACATTTTAATATAAACTCTATTACAATACTTCAGGAATGTTTTTTTCATAACCTGAAATAAAACTGTGTAATTTATCAAAGACATAAAAAGCTGTAACTTGGATTATACACGTTATTTTGCATATGCGTTTCTGATTCACGATGAGGAAAAACTTATTGTAAACAAATCATTTTCTCCTACATAACACAAAAGGTCGATGTCTTCTGTTGCAGGAAAGAAAATCGTTTCAATTACACGCGTACATAGCGATCTCAATAAAAACGTGAGAACTTCAATCAAATATTTGAAATGGAATAACCTTACATAATTAATAACGGATCATTAAACTTAAGACTTGAACCGGTTATTTTAATTTTCGTCTGATCTTCGTTTCGGTCGTGCACTCAATTATATAAACGAATCATTTAAATGAATATTTTCACATGTCAGATACAATCCACTTGATCGGTGCACCTCGCCAACCAAAAAATAAACCTTTCTCGTACAACATGAAATTAAATATCATAAAAAAAGATTTTGTAATTTCTCGATATAAATATCATACATTAATTTTCGGTCTTATCCTAGAAAATAAAATGGCATGCTTTCAAGCTCGAATTTCATACAATCGTCAAATTTTAGCGCCAATTGTTCAACTGATAAGCAATGACACCCCATACTCTGACAATTACATGTAAAAATTGCACGTTGCATTCGCTACAATCACGTTAAATAGCCGAGAAACGTAAAGTAACGTATCAATTCGTAACAAACAAGTAAACTTTTGTACAATTTCGTATATAAAATTCGCATCGAAATCTTAATGTATACGCATACTGTTTTCATCCAAAGCAAGTATCCGATACGCGCTCATTATTAGATAAGATTGCCTTTTCTCTTTCGTTCGCGAGCGAAACAACGGAACACTAGACACTGTTTTCCCATGGTGCGAATCGATCTCACACGAAGAACAAGTTGCACGTGCTCGCGGTTTCCCATATGCTCGACGTAGGTACTTCATAAACACAATAAAAGGGTTGCCCAAACACCGTAATCAGAAAGGCGGCGATTTCCTCAACGGACGAGCGAAATTTTCCCATTTTCACTTTCGGATCGTCGCGAAACCGATTGCTATAATCGACTGCACGTGTTAGCGTCGTTTTCGATCCGATGTTATGTAACGTAGATAATATATTGTAGAATGAAAATGAAAATATTCGCTTTCCTCGGCCGGCCGATTGATAAAAGTGACCTGTGCACTTTTGTTTCGGGCCATGGCCCTTTTAATGTCAGGCCAAGCCTAATCGACCCGCTTTGTGTGATTTAGCTAATTTGCCCGAAAATGTTATGGAATATGTATTTTATGACGTCTCTATTCGCAGAATGTCCGTCATAATTGACCCATAAATCGAAGTTTGCTATGTGTTGGCGATTAAGATATTTTATATGCTTGAAACAAAAGTCTCTTAACATAAATTTATGTTTGTTACTAGAAATAGTTATTCAAATACGAACAATTCAAAAGTTATAAAGTTTAAAATGTCATAAAACGTGATTATTTTTATCGTTTATTTAAATATTTTTAATTAGATTTCTGATTCAACCTTGGCACACCTTGAAAAAAACATACAAATCGAGAAATTAATAACTGCATATCAAGAAATTTATTTCTCCAATAAAATCCTCGATAAACAATAAATCTTCGATCCTGAAACGTTCTTCGTGAAGGATCAGAGACAGCATCCGCCTTTCAATGCAAAACATCTGTCGTAGGAACGCCCGAAGCACCAGAAGTGGGCCAATTACGCAGGGTTTCGGTGGCACGATCAGTTTGCCGCCATTGTCGACGGCAATGTCGTGTGAAATCGGATCGTTATAAGAACGTGAAGAAACGGAATGGCATGAAACCGTTTCATAACAGCTGCAAGCGTTAACAGATCTCACACGCCCGAAAACGACAATGGTATTTTTGTTTCTTTTGCGACTGGGTTTCGCGCTTACCCTAAAGTCGATGTCTTTTCAGTTTCTGATTTAATTAACATTGTGTTCTTGTTAGTATTGGTAATTGGTGAATTACGTATGTATTGAATTGTTGATCTTGTAATATGTATGTGAAGGGATTAATTGGTTCATTTCTATACTAAAATATTGACGAAATTAGATTAGTAATAGCAACTACTTTTGTATATGAAATTTCAAACAGTTTAGTAATAAAAAAATAGTTTTCATAATTTTGAGACTATGAAAGAAATTAAATTTTATAAATTAATATTACAGAGTAAAATCGATGAATGCGATAAAATTCGAATAGCGCCTTCTAGCGGAAAAATCATTAATTAATTGTGAAAAGCAGTAGTTCGATGTTTTCTGACGTCCGATATTATGTTTTAGGAATATGAAATTTTATTTTTTATCGATTGACAAAAAAACGTACAGGTAATTATAAAAATTTATTCAACAATGACTTTCATTATGGTATAAAAAATTGTTTTATTTAAAGTTTGTTTTATGTACATTTTTTTAGTCAGATTACCTAAAATAATGATCACAATAAAAATGACATCACTCTAAGTATCACATGCACGTAATCTAACATATTCACATATTGCAGTTTAATAAAAAGGGATTTTAATACACAATTATAATTAAAATTATTCGACGTAAGATTATTGAAATAAATTTCATATTCAAGCAGATTTTTTTTTTAAGGAAGTGAAATATTTACATGCGAAAACGCCTGGATTTTTTTATATAACATATTAAGTATATTCGCCCAATCTTTATTCTATAAGTTAAATTAAATATAAATATAAATTATTTAATCACAACATACATACTGACAACCACACAAATGATAAAAATAATGAAAAAAATAACGACATTCATCTGATTCATTGCAATTCACTAAATACACTAGATAACAGTCTATCAGACTCTATTTCATTTTTCGATTGTATTTTATCAATATCAACCAAAATTTTCGAAGTGATGGATAAAGTAAGGCCATTTTCTTCCTTTGTTAACTTCTTCGCATGCAGACATCACACTTTTAGTTAGTGGCCGAGGTCCACATGAAAATACTCCAATTTTTGAAACCTGAAACAAATTTTTGAATGTATGAGAATTTATTGCGTTGTACAACTGTAATTTTTTTATTGTGGTTTCGACTCACATAACTATGTTTTTTCTGTACAAATTTAAGGAATGAAGACATATCAGGTCTCCCAAAATGATTTACAGCCTTAAGTCCAGTGAACATGGACATTTTTGATAGCCTCTGGAAGTGATTCTCACAAATATACTGAAAATATTAAAAAGTAAATAGTAGATTCCCGAAGTATTTTTCAGTTTGATATCGACAAAAGATTTTTCACTTACCAACATAGTTGTTCTGAGATCAAACTTATGGAAAAATTGAGTTATAAATATGTGTATTTCTAAGACATTGGTAACATCTTTTTTTTCCACATCCCTCAACACATCAATAAACCATTCAAAATGCTTATGCGAAGGACATATCCATAAGAAATATACCTATAATTGATAAAAAAATAAATCAAAATATGCTTTATGAAAATAATATTATGCTTTAAATGTTTTTATACCTTTTTACAAGCCACACCAGAATATCTATTTGTGCTTGTTCCGAAAACAAGATCGTTCAAAATTGATGCATATGGAGTTACACCTATTCCTCCGCCTACCATTACAGCTACTTCAAATTTATACCAATCTTGGTTTCCTCCACCAAATGGTCCTTGAATTCTATCAAAAAATATTATATTTACAAAATCTTTTATATTATTAATAAAATATATATTTTTTTATTTTTACCTTATTTGCGGTCGGTCTTCAGGATTAAAATTACAAGGGTCAAAATAATTTCTCAATTTCCAAGTCCATGGACCTTGTGCTTTTATATGACAACTTAAGAAATTTTCGTGAGGAGCTGATGTTAAGGTGAACGAATGAAACTCGTCAGATTTAAAGGCTGTGCATGCTAATCGCACCCATTGACCTAAATTACGAACATTAATTCGATATTTATACTGATTGAATTTTTGGTAAAACTCATTTGAATTAAAAATTTTAATATTTACCAGAAAGATATTTTAGATTTGGTGGCCTATAAAACTTAATTTTTATTACATCTGATGGAAGCAAATCAGCTTCTATCACATCTAATGCCATATATTTTGTACGTAGTGATACAATCTAAAACATGCAAGAAACCAAAATAACAATCAATAACAAATCTGTATCATATTATTGATAAAATCTTTACCTTATCCAGTGCATAAATTATTGCTGGTCCCATGAAAAATAGATAAAACCGAGGAGCACCTGTTAATCGGGCCAAGCCATGAACAAGGCACAATGCATATAAAACTACATACAAACAATGTGTTAACCAAAAGTAATTATAAGCCCTTTTTCGAATAATTGGATGGGCGAAAACGAATATTATCACCATTACTATAAATAGTAAAACACCCGTTACACCAGTGATAGACTGAAATAGCCAAAATGAAATTCCTGGCTTGTAGTCTGAGGTGAAATGTACTTCTCTTGTCAAACATCTTAAATGTTCTATTGGTTGTGTCGATATGTGATAAAAATTAACGAGATGGCCAATTGTATGTAACAAAGAGAAAAATAATGCTGTGCATGCGGCAATCTTATGGAATTGTATATGTGAATCTAACGGTATGTATTGTTGAATCGAAAATTCCTAAAAAAATTAAAAAAAATTTAATTTTCAGGGAGAAGTAAATATAATATTTTTCCGATTAAATGTTGTTCATACCTTCAATTTAGTGATCAAATTTCTTGACATGGTCAATAAGAGCAAGCTGTAACAAAATGATAAGGATGCTGCTGCTCCTCTTGTGATAGCAATTCCAACACCCATAATGTGCCTCAAATCTAAATGCTCAGTCATAAATGAATAATGAATAAATCTTTCAACAAATAAGCCTATTGTTATCACATAGAAAACAAATAAATAAAATATGTTTTGTCTATTCTCTTCTAAAAATGTTGTGATGCTATCCCATTTATTCAAGAAATAATTTCTGGAAAAAATATATCCATTGTAAGAATTTTACATCAACATGTATAGAACAAATATTTTATTTAAGTATATTTATTTCAAACCTGCTTTGATCAACTGATGGCTCAATATGAAAACTTGTCATTCTGGCAACATTTGTAGAAGTATCCAAGAAATTTTGTTTAGCCCCTTTACAATCTAAACCAATGGCAACAAATTCTCCTTTATATTCTTTCATCATTAATTTGAAATCTGAATATGTAAGATGATCTTTATGTTGTAAACCAGCATCCTGTAATTTAATATGTTCAATAAGCTAAGTGTATAGCATATCAATTTAAATTTAAAAAAACTTAGACGCACTTGAAACATTCCATCTATCAATTCTGTTACGTGATCATCGCTAAGGCTCGTAGTTCTTGCGATCTCTACAAGTGATCTCAACATTTCGCTTAATTCCCCTTTATCAATCACACCATTCCTATCATTATCACACATATCGAAAATAATCCTCAATTTATCTTCTGTTTTTCCTCGTGAGAACAGCACAACAGTATCAAGGAATTCCTAAAAAAAATTGTACAATAAATGTATTCTTAAATTTTAGTCATTTATTTTTCGTGAAATATAAGATTACCTGGAATGAAATTCTCCCATCTTGATCTTTATCTACTATATTAAACATTTTTTTTACAAAAACGGCATCAGATTTCATACCTAATGCGCTTGCAAATTCGCTTTTCGATAATGACGTACGCATTACAATAGAAACCTATAATTTAAAATAAACACTCAAATACGTAACATACATGTAAGATATATTTTAAGCCTTTTTACATATATTATATGATTTTTACTTCTCCATCTGATGAATCAGATCGCCTTCTTCTTTCGCCAGGAGCAAGTCCAAATGTAATAGCATAAGCCTCTCTAAAGAAATGTTCCAAGCGCTTTTGTCGTCGTTCTCTCGTTTCAGCTTTGGCAAGAATGTGATCGCGATTAGTCTGTTATAATCAGAAATAAAACGATTTAATATTAAAAACCATTAATAAAACCATTTAAATCACATATGAAGTCACATAATTTACCTGAATGCAATTCAAATTCTTCTTTTGAGCTGAAAGAAACGATTCTAACTTGTTGAGGAATTTTCTTCTTGAAGTCAAAGAATCTAGCTCTAGCAATAGATCATGTTCTCTAGCTGCACGCAATAACACCAGTGGTCGTCGTTTATTACTATTTTCCTATTTGTAAATACATAGTATAAAAATATGCATTTCATCATTAAAATTTCTATATAATTTACCACTTACAACACTTTCTTCTACATTTATACAATCTATATTATTGAAAGATATAGTTCGAAGTTTATCTCCTTTGCGGTCGACCATATGAAGAGCCTGCTCTGGTCCGAAACGAATTTTCACTAGACGTTTGTGATGAGAGTGCAACCATTCTCGAACTACCATTTTATCCACGGAACCTTAAAATATAAATTCATTATTAATATCTATGTCCATTATATTATGAACTAATTTCAATATTCAGTTCTTTGAATATACCTTTGCAGTACTGGGCATTTTTCAATTCTTCTTGCTTAATTTTCAATTTTCTTCGTCTTGAATTTTGCAATTTAACCACTCCGTAGCCAGCACCAGCACATAATATCGGAATAATCCCTAAGAAAATGCACACATAGATATACGCCAATTCGCTACCCTGAAAATTATAATTTTTTTGTTATTGAAAAATCATTTTTTCATAAAAAAATACAAATAAAGTATCATACTTCAAAATAATCGTAGCCTTTCAAATACTTGCAAGGAGGTAATAATGAAACATTTAATTGGTATGGCTGAGGGCAAGGATCTCCTTCGTTCCAAAAGAATGCGTTTTTTTGAATTTCATCAGGCTTTATTCCAGTCGAATTGACAATAATATCCCATAAGGTTATTTGTCGAATCTCTTCAATTTCTTCCGCAGAGAAAATTCTGAAAAAAAATCACATATTAAATCAATTCGGGATGTATAAATTTATAAATTGATTGAAAATAATTACCCATTATCTTCATTTTCGAACCAAAATCGATCTGCATCACGTATTCTTTTAAATTGTTCTAAAATGACAGCTGTAAAAAGCTCTCCAGGACTTCCATAAGATTCGAGCATACCTCCTATAAAAATGATACGCAATATGAATAACCGATATAATTTTAAAAACTGTCATACGTTTTAAAAGATCTAATCACCAATATAAACATCGATGTCATCAATATTATCGTTATATGAAGAAGCAATAAGTTTCACGAGATCCGGTTGCGTTTCAAAAAGTTTAGGATTTATTTCTTCCCATGTTTTTCTCTTTGGCAATTTGAAATACGACCTAAAATGAAACAGAATCAACATCACATGTTCTGATTTTATATATATTTACATATATAAACGCACCTGGCAGTATTATAATCAGGCAGACCATTATCTCTTCCTCTCATTATGTTCAACGCGCCTAGATCTCGCCTTGTGAATTCCATCGGACCGAATAGTTTATCTCTTACATCAGAACACAAAACGGTATCTTCTTTTTCAGAAATTTGAGAAGCCATCCCGAGAAGAAATTCTTCTATAGATGTCTCTGTTACAACAGCCTGAAAATACGTTAAATCAATATTAAACTTGTTTTGCGATAGTAAAATTTTGAATTAAAGTAACTTACATTGCTGTCCCACCAAGTCGAACAAAGTCTTATTGCTTTGTGTCCCATTGGAGATTCTCTAAAATGACATTTACCATCTCTTCTATATATTCCAGGTGGAATAAGGGTGTGCCCAAATCGGAATGCTGCAGCTGCGAAGATATGAGATATTCCAGGATGAACGTCGCTGGAATATCCATCGTACGGAGGCACTTCGACATCGAGAAAAGCGGGAAGATATTCATACATTATAACGTTCTGAAAAAAAAAATCATTATCGTTTTATTGTTATGTTTTATTCTTGCTGACCATGAAAGGTAAATTGACAATATTACTTGTAGCGATGCAATAACGACTCTTCTAGCTCTTTGAAAAATATCTTCGTCGCTCCAATCTGGGTTTTCTTTGAAAATTCTTGATGCAACTACGTTATGCCATCGGAAAAATAATATTCCGAAGGATAAAATTGCTGGATTTTGGTTTGTTCGTGGATCGCCAAGTACTGAAAATAATCGATTTTGAAAATCGGTAGCTTTATTTGATTTTATTTACAAAATAAGTCTACAAAATGCTTACAAAACAATCTTTCAGGACTCAACATTGAACTATACTGGGGTACAGGATTATTAAATAGTGGAACTCTCATTGTGTTTCTGACAGGTAATTTTCCAGATGGGTCGCTCAAAAATGAACCATTCTAAAAAAATCGACATCAAATATAACAAATTATCAAAATTATATTCATTATATCGAAAACAATAAGAAACACTTTACACATAATTATGAATTAAATTAAAAAGGGTCGAAGGGCGTATTTGATTCATACCCGGATTTGCATGAGATCATTCAACGCTTTTAAATCCTAAGATTTAAAAATATTTTTTGCTACAAAAAACAATAGCATAATGATCTGTTGCAAAAAATACCATGAGTTTATTACACATTACGTTAACAATGATTGATAATATAGCACGGTAAATGATAATTTATCTCAAAAATCGACATCGCTAACACATGCAATACATAATTAATTCAAAAGTCTGTTCAAGTAAATAATTTTATCACCTGAAATGATCTCATGGCATTAACCCATGCTTCGCTCGTACTGTAGATGAAACTGCCATCGATCCAAGAGGTCATCGAGTTAATCTGAAAAATAAATAAACATATTATCGAGATGACATAACTTTGCGTAACAAATTGACATTTCGCAACATAAATGGACCTCACTGAGATGAACTCTTAATTGCACATTAGTATTCCAATCGGACGAGCAATTAGTATTTCACCATTGATATAAATCTCGCTTGAATCAATTAATTAATAACTCGAGTTCACGTAATATAAAAAAATTATAAGATCGACAACAGCTTTTCTGAACTTTTTTCATATTACAAATTTATATCGACAAAAACAAAGTCAACGATTATGATTTTTTGGTGCAAATATTGCGATAATTTTTAAATAAAGATCAAAAATTTATAAAATCATTCTTATCATCTTAAATGTTGACAATGTTCATTTTTATTAATATCTACGCGAACAGCCGTAATTATTATATTTTTATATTGCGTGACTTAAATTTGCTCGTGTGGAGTCATTAATTTTTAATACGGCATATTCATTTTAATTTCAAAAGAATCGGTGATCAATGTTCACTTTGTTGTTTGGAATCGTATTTTACTTATATTATGTTATTGTTTGAAATCAGTAATTTAATAAATAAATAAAATTTTGCTTGAAAATTTTTTTGTTGAGTAACGTCGCCCTTTTGTTCAATATATTTTTTTTTAAATAATACATTATAATTACTGGAAATGGGCGTGGTTATAAAAAAATGAATGCGTAATTAAAAAAAATTTATACGAGTTATTTAAGATCCAGTTTCATAAACATGTATGTATGAAAAAGTACTTAATACCGAATAATACGAGTCTGACGGTCGGAAAATATTTCCCACCCTGACTACTTATTAATATTGGAATACGACCTTAAAACAAAATATCCATCGATTAACGATCACCTTTCAAAAGGAAAAAAATGATTGACGGCTGAAGTTGACCATGGATGTTACTGAATTTGCTTTCAAAAAAATATTTCAGCACAATCAACCACAAAACACCCACTACAAAACCTGGTCCGTGATACGGAAAATTTTATACACTCATAGTTTAAGTGCAACTTACTTTTAATACAACCATAAAAATTTTACAATTTCAATCTTAATGTAAGAATTTATTACTTGTTTATATGCAATTTATATAAAATGAAAACCTCACATACAAATTCAACGATTTGCGCATTACGATTTGCTACATTGATCATGCAAACAGAATCGTCCGATCTTCGGCTATTTCATCTCCATACGCTTCAGATCCGCACGTAATAAATAAACATTGTAAATGGTCAACACCAGCATAGAAGACACTCTTCATCAAGAGTAAGCAAAAGCGGGTCAATCGAAAGAAGACCCTGAGGTGCTTAGGTTCCGTTTACCCGCGTATATACTAAAGTGTTTAGAGATGGTCATTACACAATAAATATGCAACCAACGACTTTTGCATAATGCTTTTATATAAAGATAATTTTTGATGAATTTTATGGTAGAAAATAATCACATATTCGAATTATCATTATGAAACAAAATATTTGTGAAAAAACTTATTCCTCATAATTTTTGTTTACAGTTTTAGATCGAATATTTAAAAGAAAATTCATACCTGATTAGTTATTGCCACCTTTTACGCAGTATTGTTTTTGTAGAAATTAAAAAAAATATCATATACAAATGTGAGAAAAAATCTCCACTTTCCCATAATTTAAATACAAAATAAAAAGCGTCATAGAAAAGCATTTTCACTACGTTTAGAACTAATCGTCAACATCTCCATTACCACTCAATTGTTTTATATTAAAAAAAAGATAAAATCAGAACTGTTAGATTCGAGAAGAGTTTTTTCTTTACTTGTTTATGTTTATGATTGATTACGACAGAAAAATTTCGTAATACTCCTTTTCACACGCACCTCAATTTTTCCTATCACACTTACTGAGTCAAAACTATTACCTCTGCTCAAAGTTCTTACAAAATCCTGGATTCCACATCTCTTTTCATGAACAAAAAGGTACCCGAATGCAAAATTGAATGGAAAGGACATATGTTGAATTACATTTCACCGCTTCAATTAATGTGGCATTTTCAGCGAAGCGTTGAATCACGTTTCCGTTGCGAACGGGATGTGGAATTAGTTGTCGACGAGGTCCTTGTTAACACGACGGTAACCCACTTTCTCGCAATGCTTCTGCCGATAAGTCTCGCTATTAAAAGGATCGATGTGTACGTGGACATGTGCACGTTAATTAGCCGACGAATCTGCACGTATGTGTTAGATGTCATAGCAAAGATCGAGAATATTCGATGTGCAAGTCGTTAGTGAGAAGATAGAGTACTGTATGATGGATAAATATTGGAGAATGATTAATGGTTGTTTCGGTCGAATGCATGTAAACATTAATTAAATGAAGCAACATGCGTTTCGTGTTTCGGAAAAAAGCAATTAAATATACTGTATACGAATGGAATATAAATCCAACGAACTCAAAAATTGATTATATTTCATGTTGAAAGGATTAATATATTTAAAAAAAAGTGCAATCAATCTTCAATCATTGTTTTAAATTTCATCAAATATTTTACAAAATAAAAAGAAAATTTTGTAAACTAAAATTTTCCCATTTTAAGTGATTTAATTCTTTAAAAAAAATCATAGCTTTTCATTTTGCAAGACATCGAATCTGATTGAAAGCGCAAACTCCAAATTAACCAACACCAAACCGAACCCGATTAAAGACCGTACCGACACCAAAGCGAACTTGTATTGCCGAAATCAGTGTTGTGCAAATTTCTTCACGAATTTTCTCAACAGTCGAACCTTGGCAATGGCAGCGAAACTGGGCGAAGCATTCGACGCTTTCGGCTACCGATAATTGGGCTCAAAGGCTTCGTCCTTCGGTGAACGTTAAAAAGGAAAATCGTCGGTGTTGGATTGTCGTAAATCAGCCGAAACGCCGTTAACGAGACCGTTGCCGTTTTGTAGCGTTACGAGAATTGGCGTCGGTGATGCTTTGTAGACTTGACGTTTTGGGTCGTATTATTTTATCTGTATCTGATTTATTTATTATTTCTGAAATAAATAAATACGATCTTTATCAATGCGGTACAACAGGTTCCATGGCATCCTTACAAAGTTTCCTGAAAAATCAAGAGACATCAACGCCGGAATCGAAACCCTTAAAAGTCATATTCTAATTTATCGAAATATTAGAGATCAATACACTAAGCGTTTTCTTTTAATGAACACGACATTTGCAACTCAAATCTAACATTTAAATGAAAACAAACATTATTTCTATAAGGTTGTTTTTTTTTCTTGATGAGAAGTCAATTTGAGCTATTTTTTCAGTTAAATAAAAAAAATTGTTTTAAGGTTATGTAAAAGTCTTTCCCCGAAAAAAATAAAAAATATATGGCTTTAGGAATAAAAACTCAAAGAATTCCTTTAAGATGCTTTTGTTTTTATTTCTCACTAAAGCATTAAAACTAATTTTATTTAATTTTTCGAAATCTAAAAAAAACTGTTTTTTTATATCAAAACTTAATCATTTGTCTACAATGTGAGTCTTAATTTGCAAACATTAATTCATTTTGGATAATATATAAATATATTGTATGTAAAAGTTACGTCTAAAACGCATACCTTTGTTTATTTATTATTAAAAATTTTAACTCTCATTTAAGAAATTTATATGTAATATAAGACGTGATCTCATGCATTCAAACAACAAATTATACACACAAACGTGTGCATTTTTAAAAATTGCATTGTCGAAATCAACAATTGTATGCAAAAACGCAGCGATTATCTTGCCGTGGACAATTAATATAACCCGTGTAATTTAGCGTGCATTGTTTCCGATATTGATAGCGATTTCATAAATTCACTAACAATCGCGATAGACGGCGTTTCTCCTCTTTCAAATCGACACGAACGCAAATATTTACAAGTCGATAAGTTCACACGGCGAGAGCATCGAATTTCGGTGAAAATCGATGTTGCGGATTCGTGGACCTCCCGTATTTTACCATTAACGGATTTACGGCCTTCGTAATCGGATTGTTCGATTCGGTTTGCGGAATGCGAGCGATTTTGCATGTCCGCGAATATCGAATGGTCGGCCGCAACAATTTTGTTACAGTATTCTACCTACTGCCTCTGGCTTTGCCCATATGTCGTAATTGTGACAATAATAAATTAACTGGTTTTATTAATTAAATATT
>JAOXNN020000052.1:4029533-4066893 GCA_028571205.2 Hydropsyche betteni | reverse complement strand
GTCGAACACGTGGGAACGGGCCCGGCACGATGGATCTATCTCATGATCCGAACTCAACAGGCTCACGAAGGCGACTCCTATTTATATATAAGAATGAAATATTCTAAAAAAAAATGCACTCTCAATCAAAAGTTGTTTGTAAATATCGAAATTCAACATAAATGACTTGCGTAATTTTAATATATCGTTCAATCAATCTAACATGTTATAAATATCTTAACATCGATAAATTAGATCTATATGATTTGTATGAAGTAAATAAGTCAGGTATCCGTTAAAGAAATTTGTATACTAACATCTTGTCGATTATTTTAAGACATCAGTGGTAAAAAAAAAAAATGAATCATTCTAATATAAAAAGATGATTCGATAATATACCGGATGGAAAATCAAATTATCTATAGACATACAAATATATTAGAGTACATACATTACATAAAATATTGATTAGTTTAGTAATTTAAATCAAATTGAGAAGTATAGTATAGTAATCAAATTTTTATCTTACATATCAATGGAATCGATACACATGAAATTACTATCAATTATAATTACCAAGCTCGATATCAAATTTAAAACGCGTTATTCAGCTTAGTCTTTTTTTTACGCGATTATCGGCAATTTGTTGAATAAATCATATTTTTCAAAGACGCGAAAATAATTATTATTGTCTTCCTTTTCTTAACACAATTTTTTCATCAAAGCAAGCCGCTCTTCGTTGATTTATTCGTACAAATATGTGAATTAAATCAAATATAGAAATGTCATTATGATATATTATGTAAAAAATATATACATTTGAAACTCGTTATAGCCGATTTTACATCGAGAAAAACAAAATCAATGTATAGGCATTACGTGGCATGAAATCACCACGAATTGAAAAAAAGCAATATTGATTCTTGTCAATGAAAATAGAAATGAAATAAACAAAAAGTCGAATACTTGTCAATTCATTGAAAACATGTTTATTCATCATTGCTGCCCCACTTATCCGAACAATCATTCGTACGAAATCAATTTCTTAAACAAACTTATAAACGTTTGCGCGCAAAATCGATAAAAAAATATTTATTTTCGAAAATCTTTGGAAACGATTTCTCGATATCTCGATCAAGATTTAAGCTGACAATATTTTTTATGTAGACTTCATGAATATTTAAGTGGTGACGCTTTTATTGGATTAAAAGCAACATGCAAATTTCGCTCCACCAGTCAACTTTGGTAAGCGCTAAAGAGCGATACATGTGTCAAAAATTACTTCAGATTATTATCTGCATATATAAATCACTGCTTTAAAAGTTTGAATGTAATCGCATTAGAAAGCAGCCCGTGTCAGCAAAATCGACGAACAAAAACAATTTCATAGTCGACGGCAATTAATCGATCATTTTTTGTTTTTGTGAGACCGCTTCGTGAAAATAAATTATAATATAAAGCTTTTTTGCATGTGAGCAATATTGTTACTGCCTTTTGAATTTTAATTCTGCATGGATTATCCCACGGAGAAAAAATAAAACAAAGAGATTAAAATTCGCATTGTGACTTATGTATTTACATAAGACATTACAGTATGACTAAGTGACCTACATAGATCGCTCGCTTTTCCTTCACTTGCGTTTTCGTCTTTTGTAGCCAAATTTCTGTGTAAAATAGAAAAGCAATATTTCTTTTTAAAACAAACTCGATTTATATCAATCACTGAAATCCTTTGGTAATACAAAACACAAACGAAAAAACATACTTATTTCAATATATTTTTTAACTAAGCAAAAAATCCTATTGCGATTTCAAAATCTATAAAATATCACTAAGCAATAAATAATAATTAATATAAAAATCTATTTAAGAAACATAGCGTTCATGTTGAAAATTTTTCAACATTAATTCGATTTTAATATTGACGAAAATTTCAATGGAAAAAGTTTGAATGAAATATAAATCGGACCTTTGTTCAAAAATTCTCACCGAAAGATAATATTTTATTCTTAAACAAGGGGATAAACTCAAATACAAATTATGGGAATATTTCACAAATAGAAATCTAACAAAAAATCAAGAGACATCAACGCTAGTATGTATTTGAAACCTATAAACATTACTAAAACCCCAAAACTAAACTTCAATCAAAGAAATTCAACACCAATACACAAAATCTAATTAAAATTAATTCTAGTTTCACAAAAATTCACAGAATTTAAAATTTTATTTATTTTCTATTTTGAATCGTGAAATTCACCGTTTGCTTATTTATGCCCGATGTACTATATATTATGCACAATCAACTTTTTTGTTGATAATTTATATTCATAAGGTAACAAAAGCAAAATACATAGACTATTGTACATATTCACCGTTGCATACTCGTGCACCACCGCATATTCTAGTATATCAATTGTGAAACATTTTGTTTCATGTAAACGTATAGCGGTATGACGGCGCAAGAACAAAAGCCAGCACAGCTGAACAAGTATCCAAAGGAGTTTTCTGTCATAATTAATGACTTTTACTTATCGTAAGCAGGTGAAATGTATTTATTAAGAACGTTTTGAAATATTCTAGCTGGCATCAATTGTGTTTAGTTTTTGTATTGGCAATTAATGGTTCATAATCAATTACCGAAATATTTCCTCATTCATAGATACATGATATATTATTTTATGTACTGAACTATACAATCTTGAAATATGAATAAGGTGTTGCAAATTACTAAAAAAAAAACGCTAATTATATAATATTAATATGATATTATCATTGTAATACAGAAGGAACGTTCAAAGATATGATCTTTATCATTTTCATTATTCATTTTATAACGGTGAAGCTCGCTACCTCACTTGTACCGACCATCTGACAAGGCGCAAAAAAGTTTACACAAAGTTACGTGTTGCGAATTTCAATAGATTCTTACAAATGACAGAAGTACATTTGCGTACGTTTTTCGTCAAAAAAACTTCGTAAACTATTACACACAGGTGCGGTTTTAACAGAAGCATAAATGGAACGATAAAACATCAATCATCTGATGAAAGCTACCACAACGCAATTTTTTTCATTCTGTTGAACCAAAGCTTAACTGACGTACGTACCGGATCTTGAATAAAACCCAATGTCATTTAGTATAAATAAACTCTAAAACGAAACCGACAAATTTTGGACAATCGACTATATAGATCCGCTCTCCACATTTACAGGAAATGCCTTGAATTGTTTTATACATTATAATAAAAGATCAATTAGTTTCAGTAACAATCTGATGCAATATCAACGGTATGAACCAAAAGGTATAAATCAGAATTTTCTCAGTATCATTTATCAAAAGTTCTTTACTTTCAAATAAGTTATTTGACAATAAACACGTTAATTCATCACAGAAAAAACCATTAATCGAACGACGCCCTTTTATGGAACTACGCAATCCATCATCACAAAACAAAAAATAACATATTAATTTGTACCATTCATGTAACGCAGCCTCCAATCAAAAGCAGACATCGGCCACAAAGAATACCGATATTTAGCCTGCTATTAATCACGAAACATGAATTAACTCCTCGAACACTATCACGTGCGAGGTGCGCCCATCAGAAACGGGTGCGATATGTACAAGATCATTGGACATCGGCCTTAATCTAAATACCTTAGGTGTTTGATGATTGCATCACATGAATTACAAAACCAGTGTCAAGCACACACCCACCACGCACGTGAGCATAAATACTCATTCGGCGAGTGTTTTCGCAGGAAAACTCGCAATATGATTCCGCATTTTTGCCATGTCGTTCAGTGTGACAAGGTTATGCGATTTCATGTCCGATGTGTAATTGTGGAAATTGTGCGTTAGGTTTTTTCGTTGTGTCGAAAGTTTCGATGATTCATTTTGGATGTTCGAACCGAGATATGACCTCGGTTAGTCATTGGAAATCGTTTGAATTGTATATTGAGCGAGTTTTCTTGGAAAATTTTGGTTGTCATGTCTAATGATTGTATTGATCTCTATAATAAAATTGAATCGATGACTACATAACTTGTAAAATTTATATTTATGAAGATTCAAATAAATTGTGGTAATTGTCATGATAATATATCGTATATTTTTATCGTAAATATATGATAAAAAATATCAAATATACTTATGAGTTTTAAAAAGTAAATTCAAGCATAAAAATTGACCACAAAGATTACAAAAATTTAAATTCAATATTATTTACCACGTTATTATTATAATATTCTAATCAAAAGGAATCCTATGTTGCAAACATTCAATATAAATAGACAATTATTGTTGTTTTACACGTAGTAAAGCAAACAATTTTCAATTTGAGCGGCGTATTTAAATGAACAAACTGATCCAAAAGCAAACACGTAAAACTTCAATAAATATTTAATAATTCTATTAACCGTTTTCTTTTCTGAACGTTCATGTATATGGACAAGATTTTTACATGAAAATAATGTTTTTATGAAAAAGAAATCTCACCGACTGACCCCCAATCAGGATGGGCTCTGTTGTTGAACCAACCATCGTATCTTTGCTTTTCAGTCCGACTGTGTAATGATCCTGAAACAAAAAATAAACAAATTAATAAATCATTGATAAATAGAAGCATACATGTAACACATTAAAATCATCCATCAACGTTTTTAGGTGTGAATAATGGTCTTGTGAAAGTCTTGTGAAACGCGTAAAATAGGTCAATGCAGCATTTTTACGATGTCAGTTATAACCGATAATAAAATCGTGAATGGTGAATCAAAAGCTATTTTATTGCTCGATATATTAAAGGACAGTTTATGATTAATTCATTGTCCCATTATTTACAGCATGCAATTTTCCATACGCGAATAAAAAACATTTTTATGTGAAAATTTTAAGATTTTTCAATGAGATTTTGTTTTACTCTCAACAATAAAATCTCCGCGGAACAATCAAATTCACCGTGTACGAAATCCGTACTTGCATTCACCTTACAATATTAAGAAACTTCATATTAATTATTTCAACATCGGAAATCAAAATAACAGATTGTATCTCATTCGAAATCACTTCCATCGAAATCGCAACAGAACGTAGCAGATCGAGATAATTTCATTACACAACTTAATGTCGCTTTTGATAAATTTCCAAATATTGATTGAACATAATAATAGGTTATTGTTTCATACAATACTTCGTATTTGAATAAAACAAAATTGAGTCGGCAATATATTATTATTTAATATTAAAAAAAATCATCGAGTTTACTGAGTGAAGGTTTATTATATTTTATCGAAATTAAGCCAATATACGTTTATATGACGACTTTTTATTATGAAAAAAAAAACACGTGCGTTGTTACGAAATGAGCCAAAAGCAAGATAAATCTATCAAAAATCGATACGCCTATCATCGATTTGACCATGCAATGTGAAACCATGCTAGTCAAGCAACCATGAGAACATTACGACCTGATCCTAAATATTACTAGGTTATATCGTGATTCGTGACTGACACTTGCTTTATAATATATCTCCAATCCGTATGTTGAACTACCAGAAAAATGGCATTTTTATCACGTCGACTGAAGAACAAGTGCCGTTAAAAATAACGTGATTAAAACGGCAATGCCTTGCCGGACAACACCAATTAATGAAAATAATGAAGGAATAAGGAAAATAATATTCATTTTGTATAATTATATTTATGTTTAAAAGTTTTTACATTAATATTTCCAAGTGAACATCATATAAATTTTTATCGTTATATTATAACTTTAGCACTGTGAGTTTTAATATTTAGACCTTTTCGATCAAATATTTTATTTTAATATAATATTTATAAAAATTAACATTGATAAATACGACCTTTATCTAATAGAAAAATATCTATAAAATTTTCCTTGTCATTTTAAATTACAGAAAATGATTTTCATCTTATTTAGTTCATTTATTTATTTACATCTTTAATATTTGATAAGTTTGGCAAATGCAAAACAGTACTTTGTTCAATTTTTTTTCTATAGCCCAAAAATTTAGATTCTTATGATAAAATTCACATACATATTGTAAATAATTTAAAATCCAAAAACGTATTCCCGAAACTTAATCGTATTACAAAATTAATAGTAAACGTTTAAAATTCAAGAACATATTATTTAAAATTTGCCAGCTCATAAAAAAATCTAATACAAAAAAATATATCGTCATTATACAACGCACCACTTTCGATCTATAGATAGATCTAGTAACCGATCTATTTTAAAACAGAACCGCAATAAATTGTCGATGTATCGAATTGTGAGCGATGCAAATGTGATTCGATTAGGCGGCAACGATTATGCCGTTAATCTGACACTGCAAAAACATGTGTGCGAATATTTAACCCCGATTCGATCGAAGTTTTCGTAATCGCTCAGTTCACTAATTTTGCTTTATTCCATTTTTTTTTTTTTGCTATAGTGTATGCAAATTTGTATGAATGCTCGTTAAGCTTCGGTTCATTTAATACTTCGTCGCGGCTGTCTTTTTACATGCATAAAATTATTTTTTTATTTTTTGAATTATCAAACTGAACAAACGTTGAAAATGTAAGCGATTTTTATGCGATGTTTTTTTTAATATAAATTAATTGACGTGTACTATTACATCGTTATTATAATATGATCGGAGGTGTTCATCATATGGGGCCATCGTGCTTTCAGTGAAGTTTAATTAAAGATTAATTGCATTTTCTATAATCTAAAATTGCAAAATGTTAAATGTTGCCAAATCATATTGGATCATTATGCCGTCGAAAATATCAAAATATATTTATCGTCTTTTCAACTGTGAATCAGTATGAATGCGCGCGCTTTTATTATTCGGACGTTTGAATGAGAATATTTCGAAATTGTTTGTATAAATATTTATATAAAGGAATTGTGGGAAACGAGACGGATTTATATTTCGAATTCAGACTACATACGTACGTTGAATTTTAAATAATGTCGGGAGTTTTCGAACATACTCGATGTCCTACTTTTTCGATATTTATTATATTTAAACATTACAGTCATAATGTAAAAATGCCCGAGTCAATTGACCTAAAAAAATACACTATTAGATAATCAAATTTGAATAAAAAAATCACCTGAATAATTATATATGTAAATATATACTTTTTTGCATTATTAATCGAGATACCTTACGATATGTAGAATCTTTAATAACTTTGTGTTTACCATAAATTTTGACATATGTACAACATTTTTTTCAATATTACAGTAACGCTCGACAAATAGATGTCGAAAATTGAATAACCTACAACTAATATCATAAATTATTCTATTGCTCAAATAAATTTTTGGACAAATCGATTTATTGGCATGTCCAATTAGATGTGTATTATGTTTATTAGATTTAGCTCAAGGCACTTGAATATGATTTCTGTGGACATATAATATATTTTAGTTCAACCGAGAAAGCATGTTGTTTCGTTCAGCGACAAAGCCATTTCTAGATTTGTATGTTCGTTTTTTGTTCAATACCAAAAGTAAAAGTGGGGTTTTGATTATTAAAACGTGTTCTGAAATCGTATACGACACTATAAATCCATTAAAAACTTTTTAAAAAATCAAAGATAAATTTTAATCAAATTTCGAGTGGTGAAATTGTAACTATTCACAAGTAAATTTATGACTGAACAAAATAAATCGATGTGAATGAACGCAATAAATTATCGATAAACATATTCGTATTTCAATCATTGACTTTTCGCAAATAATATATTTACACAAAACTCTGATTTCAATAAAATGTATTCTTGATATAAACCTAACCAGATTTCGAAAAAAATAAAATCTATCAATAAATAATTTAAATTAAAATGAGAAAGAAATATGATTTCAATTGTAATCAATTTTATATTTATATAAAATAAAAAATTTATGTTTTCAACGCTACAAAAAGCTGAGGAAGAGACCAAATGTCATCGTGACTATGCACTCAAATGATGCTCAGATATTATAAATATTTGTCTGCATAGTAACTAAAATACAGACAAATTTGAAGAATGGACAAAGAAAACGTCTTAAGAAACAAAATAAAAATTTAATGAGATCCTGTTCAAAATACCCACTATAAAGATGGAAAAACCTCCAAGAAGATTTACAATTGAACTTAAGGCAAAATATGATACATATTTAAAGGCAACCGTAAAATCGACAAATTATATTGATGCGGTGTGCATCTTTAAGACCACTTGCAATTTTCTTAACGTATTCCCTTATTATGAAAAGATCCGGGTTGACCTGTCGTTCTCTAACTTTTTGCTCATACGATATTAATTTTTTTTTAAATTTATTGTTTCAAGCTCTGTTTAATATATTTAGGCCATTAGTTTGAATATATGAATCATAGGATAAGGAAAATATAAAAGAGAATATTTTTTTATGTTAAAAATTAGAAAAGCTATTATCAGTTGATGCATTGTACAGAAATAGTTTCTGATAGTAATGAAGTTGCCCCAAAAATCCTCACTTTTTATGGAACCTTGAATGTAGTCGAATTTTCATCTGTAACTGTGAATTTGATGTAACAATTCTTAAAAAGCCTTTATGACTTCATCAATGTCCCCAAATTTGGATCAAATACGATAAATAAAGCACAATAATTAAAAATCGAATGACATAATAATAAGATAACGACAAAAATAAAATTGGGACAATTTTAACATTTAAAAATTCATCGAAGCATCATCCAAAAAATTATGATAATTCTTAAGAAAGTTCATACAATTCATTAATTTTACGAGCACTGAAACTTTGGAAACCACGAGGATGGACAATTCCATCGTGGTGCAGTGCCAAGGTCACAGTATCAGGTTCGATACCCGACCTGCCCTAGGGAAGGCCAACGTCCAACACCTGATGACTTGTCTTCTCCGTTAAAATCCAAATGTAACCATCTCACGTATTATATTATATGATAAGCACTTGCAATGGTCATTTACAATATGGCAATGTCTGGATTGGAGACTTCAACGCGTGAAACAATTCTATGAAATTGTTAAAAATCACAATATAGTTTTTCGTTTTCCGGGATCGTAATTAAATGCACAATCGCACTCGAACTCGAATTCACTTGTTTCTATAGTCAAGATTCATAAACTTTTCGATGTATTGATTATTTTTAAAGATCCACAAAAACGGGTCTTTCTTGTTTTTCAACGTGTTCGTATAATAAATCTGGCGTGGATGATAAGCGGGAAAACCTCTATTTTTGTATTTATAATTGTCGTATTATGTCGCATGAGTCACTGATCCTGAAAACTTTTCGTTGACTCGTTCGAAACGCTTTGCATTCCAATCGTTTTCGAAATACTTGATAATTTTAATGAGAATGCGGATTGACGTTAATCATCATCATGCAAAGAACATTATCATATTATTGTTTTGTTATGGTCAGAGCAGGAGGCTTTATTGCGGTCATTCGTGATTATTACATGTCATGACTTCGGCGTAAGGTTTTGGGTGGTCATACCGGCGGATCAAAAAACAAAATTGAAGTCATCTCGCCAATTTAAAATTAAAATTGGCTCTTATTTTTTTTACGTAGCGCCTTTTACAAAGACGCTCTTAAAAGCTCATAAGAGGCCGCTTATCTTTGATCTCGATAGTCGCTTAATTGCAATTTCATCTTCGACATGTCCGATTTCCAATTGGGAAAAATTAAAATCGTGTGAGTGCTATTAAATCGTTTATCTCGACGCACTTACGATGTATCGTAACTGTCCGGTTGGCATTTAAAACAATGAAATGTTAATAAAACCGAAGCAAACATCGCCGTTGAACTTTTATTCGAGGAAATTGCCATACATTGTTTATCACGCGTCACTATTGAAATATTTGACATTTAAACCGTTTTCACTCGAAGTATTTTACTGAAGCGATAAATGTACTAATTTGCGTATGGGATCAATAAAAGTTGTCAATTTAATTCTTAGTGTAGTGGAGCGTGCTAAAAAGGAGAAAAGTCATTTCTATTATAAAAGCATGTGATAGCGAAAATTGAAAATTTGCAAGATTCGCAACTATTGTGCGAAATTTTTGAGTTATTCGGTTTAAATGAAAATTCGCGCGTTTTCATAATCTTATACAATTTATGTTTATTTATTTATGATTATAAAGTCGAGATGTACTTCAGATAGCTCACGGGCGTTGAAAATTTATTCAGAAAGTCGCGTGCCGTTAAGTGACAATGATCGATGGACATAATCCACAATGGTTTCACAAAGATTTAAATGAAATTTACAACGCGGATCTAAATATCAAAAAAATTGTTGCGGATATCTATAAAAATGCAACGATCATTCAAAACTATTATATTAATTAATCTGTATAATTCTATTCGACCAGTTTTTTCAAACACATTAACTTATTTCCTTTTGTATTTTTATTTGCATATGAATTTTCGGTCGATGGCTTAACCTTGTCGAACGCATCGGTTCCATCGATCATCGAAGTTAAGCGACATATGGCGTAGTCAGTAGATAAACGCAACAATGTACAGTTAGTGTGTGGCCATTTGATAGGAAATGTTTTCAATATTGAACTTCTTAAGAGTATCTTTCCTTAATATTTCCTTCTTTAAAAACGGACCGATTTTATCGAAAAGATATTAACGTTTGTTGTTTTATGCTTTAATGATATGAATTTTCGATTTCGATTTTCGTTTATCGTGATTTAAAAATGAAATTGATGGATTTCGATAGTTGTTGTCGGCTTCCGCTGTCAATGCATATGTGGTCTTTTTTAACGCTCGGTTAAAAGTTATGACCGTAACACGGAGGTTGTTTGAATTATCTTATCGCGAATATACTTATTGGAATATTATAATTCGAATAAAATTAAATAAATTAACTATATAATGTCCGTTTCGTGCGTTCGAACGATCGTGAGCAAATAATAATAAAAATGCGATTCGCAAAAAGTGGTTCGATTTTAATATCAAAATTATCTCATATTAATTAATTGAAAAGTTGTGTATTATAATATAAATACAAATACGTATAAACTATGATTTAACATTTTGATATTTGAACGGTTACGTTTATTAATTCACATACATTTTCAACAGTAAAAAATTCGCAAATTAACCAATTAATTAACAAGTTAGCACTTCCACCTACGTAAATATATTATTATTACATTCCAATATTAATTAATTAAATATAATAATTACACATGAAAATCATTTATTTTGTTTTTTAACATTTTTAGCGCACGTTCTTGCGCCATAATTCATTTCCCAGCAAGATATAACATATAAAATTTTCAAAAATTATTGCTCAGCAACTACAGGCCGTTTATCTTATGATTTATAGCTCATTTTCGTGTATCGAGACCTAAAAATTTTTTGATAAAGTCGTGAACAGACAGTGCCGCAGCGTGATTCTTTTTTACTTCATCGTTGATTCAATCATTATTTTCAATGATTTATCTCGTATCGACGCGCTTATTAATCAGCACAATACAACCGAAAATTTATTGGGCATCTTACGATTTCTGTAATAAAAAGTCTACTTTCGCTGAAAACTCGTCCCTTATTCTTTCGTGTCTTCAATTATTTTGAATCGTATGATTTTGTGACTTTCGTTTCAAACATTTTTGATTCTTTGAAATGCTCAAAGACAAAAGAATATATAATGAGAATTATTTACAACAGTGATAGTTTATTTAAAAATCATATTAATCATATTTTATATAAAAATATAATATTTGAAATAGGGATATTATTTTCCCAATCCATTAGTGTATTCTTATACTTTTAATAATATTATAGATATATTTATAAGAGAAACCATTCATTTCGCTTCACTTCACGTATGTTTTCTGTGTAACTTTGAGGTTTATCTCATCCGCGGGATGTCGTAAATCAATTTTTTTTATATATCTGTTGTGGAACATGACGCGCTTTCTACTATATATTATTCGAAATACGAAAACGAGTGAGCATAATTGAATTTGCACAATGTTATACTGTCGTCGTAAAAGGAACACCATACGAGGCGTTAATAAACGTAGACCGGCGAAGATTTTACCGATCAAGACATGTCAACGTTTTTTTCTTCAATTCGATTATTACACCTCGATAAAACTAACCAAAAACACTGAAAAAAATCGCGACATCCGATCCTTCGGCTCAATTATTTCCGAACTATAATGAGATGATTCCAGCCTTCGACAACATTTCACACTTCAATCAAGAACGTCTTCCGCATTTGACCATCGATCGGCATTCGAATGAATTTCACATGACTCATTGGAACGAACACGATTGACTAGTTTAACCATTTGTTTGTCGAACGTTTTGCGTACACGTCTGCGAAATCCCCGGAATTTTCCTAACAATAGCAAATTCCTCGGCGGCTACTCGACGAAAGAAAATGCGAAAAGTTCGTGACCAAAACATGCCATACGTGACTTTTCATTCGCTTTTTTTCACCGATATCCAAACACGAATCCAAGGCCCATACGCGCAATTATCGCTGACGTATAATCGAGTCGCCAAATAACCGACAAATGCGAAATATACGAATGCCTTTTCAAACGAAAATTGGACAAGATATCGGAAGCTGCCTTGGGATATTTCGAATCGCGACAACAGTGTGTCCAAACAAAAGCGAGGCTGATTTACGGCCGACACAAGGCGCGGTCAATGACACGACCCGAAATAAGTGCATACGGTGTTTTATTTATTTTTATTTTTGCCGAAAACGTTTAAAGGGTTCCTTCTGATAATGCCGCTTATGTGCGGGGGCGGCATTCAATTCAAATTTAATGTGACGGTGTTGAAATCAGCGGTAAAATCTGTCCACTTAACGTATCGAATGATATGGTTATTGTGAAAGATTTAATTTTAATTTTGCTCTGTGATTTTTGGGGAAAATATTTTTTGAAGCAATTTTTTATATTTATTTTAATGGTTTATTTAATTGGATAAATAATATATATTCTTATCAGTTTAATTGGCTGAATAATCAAGTGTGGGTGTTTGTAAGTTAATTTGTTGGACGCAATAAATTTTTACGATGTGTTTGCGCCCATTTTTTAATACAATGAATAATTTTAAAGAATGCTAAGAAGGTTTACAGAATAAAATCGTTTAAATAATGAAAAATAAAACTACAAAGGCGAAAAATAAAATTAACATTTTAAAAAATTAATATATCCCTTTGTTTTTCTTGAATGATTAATAGATTTTTTTCATACGGACTTCAACATTATGCAATTTTTTCTCTCAACGGTACAATGTTTTCCTCGACCATTTAACTTTTTATATTTCTTAAAAAGTCGTAAAAGTGCAATAAATTTTATTTTTTGGCCAAACCGTGTTTCCTCGTCTTATCTATCGCGAAATTCACATCGGACTATTGTCGATATATCATTCTTGCATTTCGGACATCATGCGTCCGACGCATTGAATTTGTCCACATAAATCTTTCTTCAACAGTAAATTCAAACCGAATTTATCTCCACGAATAAATCAAAATGAGACACAACCTCCGAATTCAATGCATTCACATCACCCGGCAAAAGACCGCTGCATTTCGCTAAAAAACGACAACGACCATTGTTCGCGAATGTGAGCACACAACTAGGAAACACATTTTAATTAAAATATCCTCTAGACGTCAATCACCTGCGTTCGATCACGATACATCCTCTTGACGATTATTGAACGTACTTTTTTCTAAGGTTTCGATTAAATGGTTCGTGAGCCGACCACCATTAAAATAATGCGGCTTTTACGGCTGTCATAGTAAACGATCAAATTGGACAATTATGCAGATCTATCGATCACTCAATTTCGATGTGCCAATCCTTCCGTTGCGGATAATTTCGTTCGGAAAAATATATTCATATTGCACAGCAACGTCATCCGAAGCTGAATTTTGTATGCATCGAATGCGAAGATTTGTGGAATTGCGAATTGTCCCCAAGGCTGATACGGCTCTATATAAATATCGTATAAAATTTGAAAGGCAAGCAAATATTGCATTTTATGGATGACTTCATCGCCGATGGGAGCTTTCGAATTAATGTCGTTGCGTGCTTGAACTTGATCGCTTTCCAGCATCGAAATCAGGTTGAAAAATCGCCAATGGGTAAACGTTAATTTTTCAGTAGAGTTGTAAAAAATTGATTATACATTTTGTATGGATTCGGACAATTCGTTGCAATGAAACAAACTTGCGCAAAAAAAACGCAGTCGTAAAAAATATTTAAATAAAATATGTTAATTGTATTACAAAATATTTTTGCAATTATCATCGCATAGTCGTTAAGAAAATATTTCAAATATTATATTTAGATGCATGAATCATTTTGGTGATTTCTCAATCTATTAGTGCCCCGATTATCATTTTCGAAAGGTTCTTCGGCCGTCGAATACGTCGATGGGAAAATAAAACGCTTCCGAATGGCATCGTTAAAATTTTCCCGCGTTTCGAAATGTGGCATTCGCGTCAAGTGTGACCGGCGAATTCGAATTACTCATAATTAGCCTTATTACAGTAATTGCAGTTACCTGTCGAGGGCCGTCAGTTCAAAGTAAATGCATTTTTTTCGTTTTAAGAGGTCTTATTGGTCTTTCTCTTACTTTCACTTGGTTTTGGAGTGAAAAATGAAGGTCCATTTTGTGTGTTGATCTCTTTTTTTTTATTTCGATTCGAAGCGTATAAATTTTTCCGGTTCATTGAAAAGGAAACGCGCTGTTTTTCACTTTTTTGTTTATTTAAAACGAAATTAATAAACGTTTTCGAAATGGAAATATGTACGAAATATTAAAATAATTCGTTTGAAAAAAATAAATTAAAATCTAAATTAGTATTGTCAAACCTAAACTGAAAATTTGTTTTATTTAAAACGAGTTTTCTTTGAATGCAGCTAAAATTAGATTTACAAATTCCGTTTTGTACATTACACGTAATCGTACTATTTATTTTATTACGATTAAATATAAAACTGCTTCTGCAAATGTTATGCTGAAAGCAAAAACTCGACAGCGCACGATTAAATTTAATTAGCAATACATCGATTACGCGTTTTCATGGTTGCCGATGACATGAAATGTAATATAATAATTATATCGTTCTTTATTGAACATAACCAATGAGAAACAACATTTTTCTACATTATTTCATCATCTACATAATAATTGTAACATCTAATACAGTATAAGGCCTTCCAACATTATTTCCATAAGAAAAAGTCATAAACTAAAACCATCTCTTGTTAAATGTAAAATCGTTCATCTTCAATATACATAATACATACCAATATATTCAACAAGGCTAAACTGTTATTTAAAATCGAATAATGTCGGTCATATATCAAAATAATAGGTCACTTAAATTCGAAACAGCGAGACGGAAGTATAAATGAGTCAAAACACCAACAACCAGTTCCGGTAGTCGAACGAAATTGAATTCAGATCAATGTGATCCGGCTTCGGTTCCTTGTACCTTCATCATATTATAATTCAATTCTAAATGTTGTAGATCGACATTATAACACACGTCGTGCATCTTATAAACGAGCCGTTGCACAATTAATAAGGTGCACTTATGCAATTGCAATATTTGCATGCATATGTCGTGCACGTATTATTCGTAACGGAACCGTACATCGCTTTTGTTCACGTACATCCTTGTGCAGTAGTTGAGTGTTTCGTTTTGTTGAAAAGTGTTGGTTTATCGCCATCAGAGCCTTCCTTGTCTTGCGGTTTGTATACGTTTCCGAAGTCGTTATGCTAACTTGAACGTTGAACTTGGAAAGCACATTTGAGGGTTTTCAATTATGCCGATTCATCGTAATTATTATTGGGATTTTAGATTTTTTCTATACATTTCCCAGCATAATCACCGATTCTTATTAAATATTAATATTCAATAGAATATAAATAAATATGTAAATTCTTTGTGTATAGAATCCGTTAGCATTTTGGGTTCTCCAAATCCGATTCAATTCACTGAAAAATTCTAGGAATTTTTTTTTTCAATAAATACAATCCATTAAACATAGATATTATTATTTATGCACTTGTAACAAACACCATCATTTTCGATTGCATATACTTGAATATAAATGCGTATTCAATGAACATAATTTTCATTACAAAACGCATTGTTCGTTCGATAGCTCGAATACAAATTATATTATTACACACGACGATTCTTTTTACTGCAACTCGATTGTTAAAAATTTCTATCATTTATATTTCAACCATTACAATAATTAAAACTCACCTAACACAAAAGACGGCCCAGAAAAAAATGTAATACAATAGCCTTCGCTATTCGATCGCAACAGTTTCGCAAATGCGAATTTGACATTATGTAAAAGAACTGCACAAAAATCAACAATGGTTCTCTATTTCGGCTTGGATCTTGGGCAACCACCTCATCCATCATTTTTTTTAAGTTGGTTTCATATGTATGGCTTTCGCGACCGCATTTGTTAACAGTTTATCGTACACCTGATCGAAATCCGCACTATTATTTGAGTTCGAAAAAAATGCAGCAATCCTGATAAACTGGTTCAAGAATACGTTAGATACAATAATCTAATTAGAGCATCGCTGTTTTCTTTTAAAACAGTTTTTTTGTTATAATACTCGCACCAGACCCGGGTTAACGACATATTCATATTTATGCCGTTAATTTAAATAGCGAAAGTGACTCATAATCGCGTTGTTTTTTATATAAATTATAATATTAATAAATTTATTTTTGTTTTTTAAATTTATTAGAATGAACGGTTTAAGTGTATATTTAAAAAATTGAATTTACTTTAAAATCAGTAATAAACACTATTATAATATTTCACGTATAGAATTAAACCATAATCACGTACTGGATTTCAATATTAACCACTGATTTATAGTGACAACATACTGATATTTTATCGTTGTTTTACATTTTGCGGGGATGCATTTCAGGTTTGAGCTTAATGGTCATTTTGAAGATGCACCTAAAGAATCCTGGTGACCCTGGCAGGTGAAGATTCCTTGAACCTGCCAATAGTAGAGGTACTTGACCGGTTTTAAACACATTTTATTTTTTGCAAATTGAGATAATCCTTAAAAAAATACGTACCAGTTTTCTTTTGTGTACAGCAATTAATTAGAGATCAAAAAACGGAATGAACTGATTTTTTTCAACTCAACTGAAACCAGTCCCATGAAAAAAATGATATTGTATGGTTTTATGGCTTTTTTATATACTTTTAACTATTGTTGTAATATTCTTCATATTCGAAAATTATTTAAATAATATATATATCTATCTTATTTGAGGTTCCTTGCGAATCATTTGATTTAAATTTCAATGAAATCGTTTGAATCAAAGATACTGTATTTATAATGTGTTTTTTTATAAACATTTTCCTTGATGTATAATATTAAATTATGAATATTTACCGTGTTCACTTTAGTGATGGCATTAAATTTCTACAACGTATATAAATAAAAAGACGAACATTTAAATACCTGTATTTTCAACATTCCCATACATAATAATATAATAAATAAGTTTCAATAAGTTTCCTTTCGTAAACTATAATTCTCTATCTTTACGAAAACGGCAGTTTTCGAATGAGTTATTTGTCTTGATAATTATCGTATTTTATATATCGAAGAACCGAATAACGATTTGTCAACTGAAACAGAACTGGTCTGGTTAACCAGAGGTGGTCGTATGTCGAAAAAACGAAGATTCAGAATCCGGAAGATTTGTCTGATACGCGAAAAGGGTAATAAAGAAGGTTGCGTAAAATTTATTCAACGAATTCGAAACGGTTTTTTTAATACTTAGGACTACATCTACGTGTACTATATAACATTAAATTAAGCCTAATATTTAAATTTATACTAAAAATAAAAATAAAAACATATGACGAACAATTCTATACAAAATTATAACACAAGACAATTTCAATCCGTCCATTTTCCACATACACACATTTCGTAGTCGGATTTGAATTTCCCACGTGAAACGAGATCGTGTCTTGTGCATTTACATGCATTTTTTCCACGTTTCTAAAATCCACGGAACCTTTGAATGAGTCGACTTTGGCGCGAGATGATCGCCGAATCGTCATTAACACCGGCGATGAACCGACCCGGAAAACTCGGATAATAAGAGTTTTTGCTCGCCTCCATTGAAACAAGAAACACCATTTTTTTCTATTTTCGGCACAGCGGCGTTGCGTGTACGTATGGATATATTATATTCCGTATAATATGATATTTATGTGAAATTACACGCCATTGACCAAATTCAATTTTGTCACCTTGAGAGCACGGAATACTCCTCCGGGCAGATTCTCGCTTTTTTATAACCGATATAGTAATAAATACTGTAACAAAAACATTTAAGACGATCTTGACATTTGTCAGGTAAATACTTTGATATTTTTCCTATAAAATAAATTTAAAAAAAACAGTAGTGCTACGCGTCGTATAGGTGTGAATGTGATTTCGGACACAATAAGATATCGGGTCGTTAAAAAATCGATTTTATTCGACAGCCGCAAAAAAACGCGGTCGTTCTCGTATTTTTTTCTTTTGCGATTTCTCGACATACGAATCCTGCGGTGTTCCAATCGTAAAAACGTATATTTAACACGCGGCAATTATGATTTTTATCTTTTTCGACTGTGACGATTTCATTTACATCGGGTCGGAAAAATTTGAGATAAAAACGACTCGAATTTCTTTTCCAGGTATTTTTTACGAGATCGAGTCGTATAATTACGCCTTTTTTACGACTGTCCGAAAAAAGCCTGTCAAACTAGGAAGCGGTCTCTCTCCTTGAGCTTCTCACTAATTAACCGCAAACTCGTATTTGTATACAATTAATTATTTAGTTACGCATCATTGTGTTCGGTCTTATTTGTTTCAACCGATGTAAATATTCTGCAAAGTTACATTGAAAAAGAAGTTATAAAACTCATCTTGTTTTATGCAACGGTGAAATTGAGCATCTATTGCAAATGCGGCACGTATAAAGAAAGACCCAGTTCTCGTTTCACTTTCGGTCGAGTTGAAGTGCGTTTTATACACATTTACTTTCACCAAACTGTCACAAGATGTGCGAAATTTTAATAGAAAATAAAATAAAAATATAACTCACCTTCAACACCTGTCGTAGTCCAGCTGCCGACAATCGAAACCACCACCAAAACCACCAGCACTCTCATTTTCAGTAGATTTTCAGGGACGCCAAGACAAGGTGGCATGTGGAACGATTCGATTAACATAGTCAATAAAAATTATTCAAAAATCACTTCATTTGCCGCGGTTTCGAACATTTAAAAGCGCATTCACCGATCGTGCAGCAGATTGCACCCGCGCATGTCTTCTCACGACGACACCCTGCATATTCGAAATACACAAAAATGATATTACAATTGTGGTTCTCAAATGTCGTCCGATTCTAACGGTCGTTTCGTAATCGGGTCGCTTATATAATAAGAGGCGTTCGCGTGACGCGAATTCGCGCGATTTATGCGTTCCCTCGAACTTTTTCTTTCTATTTTCATTTATATTTTTTTCAGGTGAGTGTTTGTACAAATTTTCTCCGCTTTGTAAGATTCGTCACGTCTTTCAGCGTAACGAGGCCGGTTGATGATTGACGTCGTCAAGAAAAGTAATCTTCGCGTTTTTATGTATCGCGACCCCCGTAAAAGTGACCCATGTCAAAAGTGTGCTTCACATAGTATTATAAAAATCTATTTTCCGCTGTTTTCATATAGAAATATATTATTGTTTGTATTAAAAAAATATATTTATCGATCATTATGATGACTCTAATTGTTTAGTTTGGAAAAATCAATAATGGAAATTTTCCCAAAGTTTAGGAAAATCTTTTGGTATTCTAAAAAGTATGTATAATAATGTTTCTTAGAAGCTTTAAATTTATAACCGTGTATGAAATTGTTTATGTATATATATATTTATGTATATTTATATATATAGTCATAAGATTATTTAATAATTATTTATTTCCTCGTATGAAAAAACATAATTATTTCCTATATCAAATTTGTTCTATTATGTATTTCATAATAAAATATTAGTAATAAAATCGTGAGATATTATATCATAAATGCATTTGAATTATATTTTGCAAGTGAAATCGATGTTTCTCACATAAATATTTAAAACAATGCAGATATAAAAAACGCGCATTTATCGAAAAAAATACGAACAACGAAAAAATCAACAAATCTAATACACAAATATTTAAAAAAACTTTCTAACCATCACAATCAATTAAAACCCATTGAAGCTATTACAAAACACAATCCACTTACAGCGGAAAAAATTCAAGCCTCCGACCAAGCATACATAATCAACACGTAATTTATGCACAAATTTTTTACGGCCATTTAAATTAACCAAGAAATTCCATCGATAATGCGACCCGATCCAAGCACGCCTCCTTTCGATCGATCAAACGCCCGAATTATCTTTCCTCCGCTAATGAAAATCGATCAATCACCAAACAAACGATATTTCCAATCGCTGACTCTGAAAAAACAGATTTAAATCCCACACACATACACACAAGAGGCGAATTTGCTGTGCGAAAGAAACGGCTTTGATGCAATTTGGACGTGACGTTGTCGTCGCAAACGACCGGCTAATTTCCCCTTTACTTTCACGTGTCGCGCAACACTCTTCGACAAATCGCTCTTTCACAGTTCGTTTGGTGATTAAAAGCTTGATCGTTTTGTGTTTTGTGATTGACGTTTAAATTAATTTTGACAATGTTTTGTAGATGATGAATTTTTGGTTTGTGCCCTTTGTTTACTTTTTAAATGTGGCGTGAAAGAAGTTTGAAGATGAGAGCTTTTGGTGAGGATTTTAATCGAAACGATATTGTAAAATGATCACAATGACATTTAAATAGTAATGGACTGATATAAGATAAAATGAATATATGCTTGGTGGATATATGAGAAAAATGATATTTAAATGAAAAAAATTTATAAGAAAAATCGAAAAAAATAAAAAAGTGATCGGGATAGGTGTATTGAATGAAGGCTTTTTTGAAATCGACAAGAATTAAAAGGGAGAATACAATTTTAGTTAATCAATCGATGAATATTAAATAATTTAATATAATAATGATTTATTTTTGAACAGAAATAAAATTGAGAAAAAACGGTTAGATCAAAAGGTTCCGGATTGCGTCGAATGAAAATTGTACGAAACATAAATAAGAGAGTATTAGAGAGGTCTTCATTAAATAACGAACGACCGATGATTTGTTTTTTAATGTAACGATTTCAGATTGCAGATATGGATCTAGGGTCCAAAAATCATATTAGACAAGCAGCCTTGATTTCACTTTTCCACGTCACGAATTTTATTACGCTTTCGTATGACACAAGCGCGTGTCATATTAGAAGTTTGATTCAAAAAATCTAATTAACGATTCGGCATCGGGCCGTTGTATAAATCAACGGTTCAAAAATGAAACATGGCTATTTAATTCGTGTATATTGTCATGTGTTTGATACGAACTTTAATTATTCGTTAGAATAAACACAGCGGGCGGTCCAAAACGAATCGAGACAATAATTCGGCTATCGTCTTGGCTCGTGACCGATTCTGTCTTACTTTCACTTTGATAATTGAATGTTAATTAAATATTAGATTGAATACGTGAAACTATAAGTTTCGCGCCAGACGCGCGTAGGTAGAATGTCGAGAATTCGCGTCCGTTTTTAAAAAAAATAGGAACACCAAATCAATAAATAAATTAGTACAAACTCATTCTAACTTCTCGGCAGCCTTGAAAATTTCACATACAATCAATTCGCACAATAAATATTTACTACTTTTAAAATTCAATTCAGGAAGCTCTTCAAACAGTGGCATATCACAAACGTATACTTCCTCCTCAAAAAAATGCACTCGATGTCAAAAGTCTTCGCTTTTTTCAAGATGACAACGAAAAAAAACATTTACATTTAAAAAATTTCAAATTATTCATTATCATATTCAAATTTCGATATTTCTACGGCAATAAAAACGTGATATGTCGTCGATTTTACTGGAATGACCGGTAATTATTGTCGACGACTTGCGTACGAAACTTTGCCTATTTGCGAAATGTTAAAAGTGTTTATACAGCGAAATTAGATTGCCCGCTTATAACTATTCGACACTACGCAATCCAAGAAGAGTTTCGCATGCGCGCGTCTCTATTATACAACTAGTATGTATTTTGTAATGACTATGAAAAAAAGTGCACCTTCACTCTAAATTTTCTCATAATTTACACAAAAATATAAAAATTTGATAACATTTTTCAAAAAAAAAAAAAAAACCGAAGTAGGTAGATTTAAACCGATTCAAAATCGTTTGCGCACAAGGTCTCGAAAAATTCAAACCGAAGCGATAACACACAAAACCGTCATCGGCCAAATGACAAAACGGCAATTACGAACCACAATTGCAAATCGGCAAATTTTACAAACACACACGTCCGAGACGAGTTCTAAGACCGCGCACGGCGACGGCGCACATATACACACTGCATGTCACATGTCACACGTGAAAAATTCGCACGGCCCGCGTCGCTGCTTTAATTCGAACGATTTCAATCAGCGTCGATCCTCTGATCGGTGGAGAATACAAAAAAAAATATGTCGGCTGACTTTTCACGAGGCTTCGACGCTTTTGGCGCGCTCGAGTCCGCGTCCGCGCGCTCACTGGAGAAACCGCAGATTGCGGGACATCGACACCGCTCGGCGAGCCAAGAGAAAGTCTCCGTTGTCGGACATACACAAGCACGTATATACCGGCTCTTGTAGGTATAAAGGTGCTTGGGTGTGTGTTGGGCTCTTGAGGAGTGTTGGTCGGTGTTGGCGGTGGGTGGTGGGGCGGTGACGTGACGACACCTATGAGGCCGAAATGCACGTTCGTTTTCGTGGTTGTCTAGGATTTTTGATAGTTTCGATTGTGATTTTTGAGATTGTCATGATGTTTAGTCTTTGAGGTGAAGAGGCTTTTGTTTTTTTTTTGTGTTTGATGTGAATATTTTTGATGTATTATATTTAGTTTACGTATAAACCATTTTTGATACAATTGAAAAAAGTGTTTTTATTTAATTCAAAAATGTGATTTTATATTAATATATGTCAAGTGGTAGAAGTGAAAAATTTAATTGTTAAATGTTGATAAGTTAAAAAGAAAAAATATATATTTATTTATATTTATATTTACCCAAATTATATTGATCATTTCAAAAATACACTCAATAATGAGAACTTATACATATGTAGAACTTTATACATATGTAGAATATGAAAAAATGAAGGAAAACTTTAACATTTCCTCTATTCTTTCTACGTAATGATTGTTTCATATTTTGTCCCTCTTTAAAAAAAAAAAAATTCGTACGCACAAATACATTTTTTTTATCAAGGAAATATTTCGATATTTTTTTTATCAAGGAAAAATTTTATATATATTTTTCCGATTTAAAAATAATTTTTTCGGCATGTTTTGAACAATTAAAAAAATGTCATTGTTTTACATATTTAAGTAGTCGTGCTCAGCTTACATACGACGATCATGCTAAAACGATTACGGGATTACATCATTTGCTGGAAAATCGTGATTCAATTCCAAAACGAATAATTTCAATAATAATTATTTTACATGTTTAACAATTCTTATGATTGAAGCCCGTACTTGCAGACTTAAATTCTGTCTTCAAAATATTTTGATCACTCTAGCAACAGTGTCGATTCTGCTTTACAATTCTTTTTTTTTTTCTTAAATTTCCCAAATACTTGTGTGAAACGTTTAAGATAATTGCCCTCCACGCGTCATTGATTATCCAGTTGCCTCGTTTGAACTCGTGAACAGAATTATTATGATTAAACATAAAAAAAAACATTTTAGAAACATCGAAATCACCATACTAAAAACACAGTTTATCTATTTAAAAAAAAACTGTAAATCATCACAATAATAATGAACCATGTCATCATTCCTTGTCTACCGCACATATTCGCAAGAATTTCGTAACAGCAGACGATTAATCACAATTCCACCATTTTTTTCCGATCGAACGGCGGAAACGAACATTTCACAAATTCAAAAAAAAAAAAATAAACAAATCCCAAATTCAAAACACAAACACCGCGATAACGATCCGATCCACATATTATATATATTTCGACTCGCGCACAATCCGAACAAACAGCGGCCCGTTTCCTAATTTCGCGAAGCTAATCAAACAAATTTATGAAGCGTGCGCTTATTATAAGAAAAGCGAATTTCCGCCCACACAACAAACTGAACAATCTACGCGATCTGCATATATCATTCGATCGAAATAATAGAGGCCAACGCGACTTTCGTTGGCCGGCCTTATCAGCCGGGATCTCCCGTTACTCACGTCTGTCTCTTCTAATAAAACCTTTTTTTTTTTTTTGCGATTCTAATACCGAAACGTGTCGAAACAGAAACGCTGCTTTAATTGAATTTTGACAAGTGACCGCCGGCTGTAGGCAATTGTGCACGGTTGTGGTGCGTTTCGCAATCGAGGTGCATTGGCATGTTTATCGACGGATGAAGTCTGCGGGCTCTTTTGGTGGTGGAGGTGCAATGGTCTTTTGATTTTCGCGTGTGCAACGGTGAATAAATTTGATGATCGGTTATCGGTTTTATGATGGTAATTTTATTGAAAATTTGATGTATTTTTGAGTGTGTTGCTATTTTTTATTAATTCGTATATTTGATGAGTTTTTATTATTTTAATTACGGGTCAGAGTCTAATTAAGATTCTATTGTAATATATTTCTATATGTATCGAGTATTTTTTATTTGATTTGTATCATTCAGCAAAAAAATATTTCAAAACCGTATTTGTTTTCAAATAAATAAACATCCATTGAATTTGTTTATAAAAACATTATATTTCACAGAGATTTCAGATTTACTAAAAGAAAAAATTAATTAACGATTTATCGGTAAATTAAATTTGGAAAAATAACGAGAAGCCGAAAAAACCGACTTTCCCAAAAATCCAAAAAATTATTTAAACACTTTTCAAATATATTCGAATCACACAAAAAAATTGTTTTTATTTAGCGGTAAATTACCGAAATATTTTTGAGTCATTTTCCGATAATGACATCCCTAATATGTGAATAGTTTAACAATATCGAGTGTGAACAATATATTCATATCGATTATCATAATTAAACTAAATACGGTATGTTTGAATGGCCGCATGATTTTGTATAATTTATCTTGAGTTTATTTGAAAGGGAATATTTTTTATACTCCTTATCGCATAAAGAAAAACCCTGAATCTCTTAAAAGCATTGAAAAGTCCTTGTCCTGTAATAGCTTTATATACACATGACAATAATTGTGAAAAATAAATATTCTGATTTCTAATTGTAAGACTCAAACTTGCGATCACTCAGTCGATAAAACTGCACCGTTGTATCACATCAATCTAATACAACACAATGAAGTAATACGTACTTGTATGTGGGTCGCAGACGATAATGGTCCACACAATAATCAATTACTTGAGAATCTCGCCGATCTAAATATCTCAAAGGTTTCTCGGTGCACCGACGAAAAAAATAGAACTTTCGATAGAGCCGAGATAAATTGCAACATTCACGCAAAACGGACATTCGGTTTTCTTAACATCGTGTAAAAGTCACGATTTTACCTTTTGTTCGTTCGTCGGCGTTTAACCTTTCCGATCTCATATTATTTTGTACGTCTGATTGTAAGTTTTTTTAGACAACTATCACGCTCCATATACAATAAATTATACGCGTCTGAGAAATTCGGCAAACTATCGACATAAACTCTCGTCTTTCGCTGTTATTACGATCGTTTTAAAACAATTTCGATCGGCAACCGATCATTATTCTTCGATGATTGAAAGGACTTATAAAAATAGATTCGATAGTAATAAAATGGTTGGGAATCCTGTGGGGTTAATACACTCTTCCGTTAAAATATTTACGATCTATTTTGTTTTGGGACATGTTTGTAAATCAAGTTAGAGCTATGTATTTTTTTAATATGAATAACACGACTTCATTTCTTCAACTAGAATCAGTAGAATTTTGAACAGACTAAAAATACAGCAGACTGAATTTGAATGAATCTTCTTTTAAAATTTGAATATTTTAAATGATATTTTTATGATGTAGCTTTGAAGAGGATCCATGGATTATAATACGCTTGAGGACGTATCACGATCGTTTTTATCGGAACGGAAAAACACACAGTAATCGTAAGATCTATTTTATTCGAAGATCCGCATGCTGTTAATCGAACATATCCAATATCCATAAAACTCGTTCAAAAATACCCAAACGATTATGTTCCGGATGTTACATATTCGAGATACGTTTAAGTTTATTACGTTAACGAAACAATAAATTTCGGGGTACATGTTTCATGTCGATTCGGTTGTAGTTTTGAGATAAAGCGAATTACTTATTGGATCATTCTTTGCGGTAAATATATCCCGTATAATTTATATATAATATTCTGACTCAATTTCAAAAATTTAATATTTAATCGGATTTTGATAAAAAAACAAAGATTTAATAATAGTACAGATTTATTAATCATTAATATATTTATTTTATTTTTTCCATATTTGAAATTTTATTGTTGATCATCATATAAATCAATAAATTCTATCAATAAAAATATTATTAATATTCATTAAATACATTTTCATTTTTCAACCGTCAATATAAAATAAAAAATTTTCCGCCAAACCAAATGTCAAAAATAAATATCGTGCACATTTTTCGATAATCCATATAAAACCTCGAGTACCAATCAATACGATTTCGAAACCGAAAACCTCGCATTATCGATCGGAAAATTCCGCAAATTCGAAAATAGACATTACATCACCGCACAATTAGGCCGCTCGTTTATTTCTCGGATCGTACCCGAGGCAAAAAAAAAAATAAAACGTCGACAATGGTTTGTTATTAGGGCACTTTTTTGGACCGCGCCAGGACACAAGAAAGGATTGCGGATCCTCGACAGTCGGCGCAAGAAGTTCAACAATCTAGTTCGTTGATCTGCAAAGCAGTTGCGGGTTAATGTCACGATCTCGACTTCAGGTTCAGGAAAAGATTTTTTTTTGTCGCGTGTGTTTGAGAAAGTTCTCTGACTTTGGATTATGTTGTGAGTTGTGATCGTGTTTCGGTTTGGTGTTGTGAAGAAGCTTTGTGTTGGTTGTTTTTGTTTTACGGTTATTTAATAACCAAATTAAAAATATTATTAGTCATTGAACGTGTGCGGTGAATAAATCAATAGAACAAAAGATATCCGAATTCGATATGGTATTGCTACGTGATCATGAACGATTTCCCGGTCGAGTTTACGAAAAAAAACTGAAACAGGAAAACAGATGAAAAATAACAATTGAGCACATTCAAATTGTAATATTGACTGTAAATTTTAACACAGATGTATTTATAATTTTAATGGACAAAGGTATTGTCAAAAGAAATTTCTAAAAATACTAATGTATATAATGATATGATAAATTTATTTAATTTGCAATCAATTCTACTTATATTTCGATTCGAACTAATGTACAATATGTATTAATTTTAGACGCTGATTCTGCATTTTTATATGAACAATCTCTAGGTCGTCAAACTCATTCATATACTGGTATTTTTTTATAAGTGTTGGTCAAACAAGTGTTGAATTCGAATATTTAAATACATTTAAATAATTATGATTTAATTCTAATATCTACATAAAACTTCGTGTACTTTTAAAACCTTATATAATACTAAATATGTATAATAGCTTTAAAAGTTGAGAATTATTGAAGTTTTTCAAATTATTATTTAGAATATTCAGTATTTGTGCTAAAAGCTGTTCGACTGTATCAATTTATGTGATAATAACAAGTATGCTTGACCGATTATCATGAACTCGATGATTATCATTTATATCATATTGTAAAATATTTAAATTAATGTATAGTTAGTTGAAAAACATTAAAAAACGAAATTTTTATTCACTCGTATGTTGTACATGTTGTGTATGAATCATAGTCATAATGTAAAATTATTTTAAGTATTTAAGATGGATAATAATTTTTCAATATCGAATGTAATCAAAGGAACCTTATCATTTAATCTTGATAACAATATCATATTAAAAAAATTCCTAATTATCTTACCATGCTAAAAAATTCTTCAATCTTCGATTTCTGAAAAAAAAAATCATAATCGTCCACATCATAATTTTTTTTCACATATCAGAATCGTTCAGACGGTTTCACCTTCGATTAAATCTAAAATATTCCATTTTAATTATACACCCATATTTTTCAAGTATTTCGTCGATCGCAAACACAACAAAACTTCACATACGTTCGAAAAAAATGTCATTTTTTAAAATGGATCGGTCAACGGAGCCGGATACTAGTCTAATGCAAGGACGTCCAACTTGCAAATTCAGTAACCGACAAATAAATCATAATAACCTGACTCATTCGCAATGTTATTATTGATCGATGAACAAGACAAATTGAGAGCGAATAAAATGAATCGAAAGTTTGCATATGGATTTTATTTGCATTTGCAAATTTTCAATGCCGCTCTTGTGGTATATGTATTATGTATTTTTTTTATATATATTTTTATTTTTTGATTTCATGAAATGCGTTTAATGACCTCTTTATATATTGAAAAATATCAGTGAAAATCAAACTTTAAAATAAATTAGTTTTAATTTTCACAAATAGATGGCACTCTTTTTTATTTATTTTTTTAAATTATATTAATTTATTTGATTTTTTAAATTGTATTAAGTTAATTTGAACTTGAAGTACGGTAAATATTAAATTCTTAATCAAATATTAAATTATATATTAATTTCGTATTAGATTTAAATATTAAATTGAACTCACTTTACTACAAGTCCTCGGTAGTATAGTGGTCAGTATCCCCGCCTGTCACGCGGGAGACCGGGGTTCGATTCCCCGCCGGGGAGGACAAATTTTTGTCTTTTTTTTCGTTATTCGAATAATTAAATCATTTATAACATCTGATAATTATGATCTCTGCATTCTACATAATCATAAACCATCAACTACTTGTCAAGTAACACATCATTAGAATACTAAGTGTTTCGTCAAGTCATAATATCTCGCATCTGTTTTTCAAATCATCGTGATTCATTATTATATTCAATAATAATATGCAGTGATTTATTAAACTCCGACAGAATGTCGAATTAATGATAAATGAAAATCAGTAATATTAAATTCTTTGAATCGGCGAAATAAAAGCATAATTAACTTTGATGTGATCATCCTTTTTTTGCAACAAAACATTTTTAATATACGCATTCGTCGATTTACGCGATAAATACATTTCCCAAAAAGCCGCATAAATGGAAACAGCGTAAAAAAGATTATGTACCCATACAAAAATATGAAATAGTTTCCAGAGTAAAAAAATAATTATATTTTGTATAATAAATGTACATAATATGCAAGTATTTTGGAAACCAAAAGAAAACTGGGATAAGTTTATACGATGGTCAAAAATCTTATATCAATTTATTAGTTGTAAATAAAAGGAACGAGAGGGGTTTTCATGATCGTAGCCAGAGGGGGAGGCAGGGGGTCTGGATCTGAATTTAAAAAATAATGACAAATTATACTTAAACTATGAGACTTATGTTGAGATATATTACTCGATCGTGATATATCTATCACTTCTTTGAATGGCTTTATTGCTTTACACACACATTTTACTATAAATAAATAAACAGCATATTTTTATTACTAAGAATCGCTTACATATTATATATAAAGTTGTGTTTCAAAAAATCCTGGCTACGGTCATTAAAAATAACACGTGCACATAGTCATTTTTCTTATCTTATTAAAATGATAAAGTTCTATAATATTATAATTGATAAAAATACGCATATAAAAAAAATTCTCAAGCAAATTGGAGAGAAACAAATACGCGTAAATCGGGGGATATGTGTATAACATTCTAGTATAATATACGATCCGTCAAACTAGATGAGTTTTTCAATAATTTACGCATGTGAACTTCAACCCTTATTAGAATACAAGAAATCGAAACAACACATGGCTCCGATCAAAAACTTCAATTCCGTACGCGCCCCTTACATTTGGGTTGTTGCCCTTCGACACATGAACAAACATCGACACAATTAGACATTTAAAATTAAACATTACATTCAGACCACCGATAAAAACATCGACAACGCGCATTCTATTTTCCCCGGAATGACCGAATCCGTTGCGCAACGGTTCGGCGAAAACGCGAAATCCGCTTATCGGCCCGCTTGGCCGCCGCTTATCCGGTTAACATTCGGCAATTAAGACAATTGAACGGGTTAGGAAATAATGAGTTTATTTGTTGAGCCCGATGACCGATGCGGCTTTAACGAGCCGCGGCATTCTCGTCTGCCCGTTAATAATGGACGCCGTTGTTTTTATATCAACATTGAGCGTTTTGTGCCCGACATTATTTGATGACAAACGAATTGCGGGATTCCAGCGCCGCATCGGGACGTGAACTCTGAACTTTGATTTGGTGCGGAAATTTCGCGATTTTCATGTCGGTATGAAAAATATTCGACGAATGATATGATCTTTCGTGAGTATAGGGATCGTTTTCTTACGAAATGGTCTCGAGTCAATATCAGTCGATCGAATCCATACCAGTGTCGCTTAATATAAAGATAAAATAATCGAACTATTCCCTAATGCATCAGTTTTTTTTAACTTCAAGACGTATGTAAACAGGGAGTGTAAACTAATATGTTATATTTCTGGTTGATCTTCAAGAAAAAGTAGATAATTAATATAGAAAATTTTCTATAAATTATAATTTTGGGACGTATTACAGTTCGGTACTGATTAAGGATCGGCGTTTTACTTGGCCGCATCGAAAACTTTATTAGTCTGTTGCGTTTCATTATGAAAGTTAGTCAGTCAGTGCACTTCGTGATGTTAAATATAAATATAGTTTTTAGTTTCGAATTCGTTTTGCTACTAAATATATAAATATAAATTCGAGCAAATAAACAATCAAAAATAGTATAAAAATTCGAACTATTCATTTGAAATTATAATAATAGTTGTCAATTACCAAACGAAATGGAATATTACCAAACGTATGTGGTACCAGATAATTCCCAAAATTTGATCGAAAATAACTATTACAATTTAGACGAAAAGAACAGTGATGGATCTGCCGATTTCCAAGCAATATCTTCGATTATTTCTGATATGCCATTGGAATATTTCGAAAATGTGACTCCACACTCAGAAACAGCAGGGAAGCAAAGAAATCAAGCCAATGCCAGGGAACGAGATAGAACTCAAAAGTATGTATTCAAACATTTAACTTAACATAAATTCATATGGTGAAATAGATTAAATACTTTAAATTGCGAATTGTGAACGTTTTGAGAATAATTTTTCGAAGAGTCACTGCCCGTCAAATGGCGATTGAATCACATTTTATTGTATTTAAAATAATTTTTCTGAAAATTGAAAGAAGTGAAATTATGTTAAATTTTGCTATTATTTGTCACCAGGGGCAACACTATGACAACAATAAATCAAGCGATTCGAAAGCCAGTATTTGATCAACACAACCCCATGACAAATCGGTCCTTACTTTGATATAAAAACTGCATGATCTTTCAATGAAATTTTGATATAACATATAATATGCGTTTGTTGAAGACAGAAAAAAGTTATAATTTTGTCAATGTGGAATTCGCGCTTGTATAATAGTTTCGAATCATATCCGAATTCAAATTGTAAAATTAACTAAAAATTATAAACATATGTAATTGAAAAATTCGGGCGTTTTCAAAATTAATGGTTTAATTATTGTTTATCCTCTGTTGCGTCTCGGTTGTTTTATTATAACAAAAAATGACATCATAACTATAAAAAGGCCCATAAAATAAAATACTTTTACGTTCCTTTTCTTTTTAGTAGAAACATGAAGAATTATTATCTTGATTCAATTTAAAAAAAATAATGTTTGGAATATGCTTAAAAATCATTTATTTTCAAATTCAAATAGTTTTTTATGTAAATATACAAATTTCTGTCTTCAACTACTTGAATAAAGTGAATATTTCAAAATAAGAAATAAACATTTAGTATTTTTAATTTTCATCAAAATTAAAGTCAAGGATACGTAATCATAAAATATTTGAAAAATGTTCGTATTTGTTTTTTCCAAAAAAGCATTAATTTTAAAAATGAATGGTTTTGAAACTTCAGTGTCAATTCAGCATTTGCTGCTCTTCGGTCTCGAATACCAACAGAACCTAAAGATAGGAAACTGAGCAAAATAGAAATTTTGAGATTGGCTGGCAGTTACATAAGTCACTTGGCTAATAGATTGATAACAGGTATACCGGAAAATATGATGACATGAATATCAAATTTATTTTTTGATAACAAAGGTTTATTTTAATAGGGAGTGACGATCAACCATGTACACTGCTAACAGGGAATGAAACAGGACCACGTAACCAGGTTTGTACTTTTTGCTTTAGAAGATAATAAATCTGTGTGAATTTTTTGAGATTGTATAAGATTAAATAATATTTTTAAAATGTGTAAGCAAACTTATCTTCAATTTTATTATTGTAAATAAAATAAAAGTATGTGTCTACTCGTTACTTCAATTTTTTATTCAAAGTTAATCTAATATGTACAAAATAAAATTTCATATGTTTGTATGAAATAAGTATAATAAGTATTTACTTATGATAGTATTTATTTATCAACAATCAAATTTGTAAACAAAGAAATTAAATTTCTTCATACATTCATTAAATTTTATATAAAAAAAATATTCTTGTAGATATTGGTAAATTTTTAATCTATAAAAAAGTTTATTTGTATTATTTGTTCGCATTATTCCAGTTTTAAATAAAACAGATATTATTTAACATATTTCAAGAATTGAAACATTTTTATGTTTAATGCACTATTGTAAAACATATTTTCGGCAGTTTTAGAACATAATTGATATTATAGTTATAATTATATAATAAATAATAGGGGTTAATTTAAGTACATGTAAAAAGACTGATTTACTGGAATCTCTTATAAGATTTTACAATCATTATTTTTTGTCTAGAAATTTAGGACATAAAAAAAAATCTATTAGTACAAAACATAGGTAGTGTATTGTAAAATAAAATATAATATATATTTAGATTATACTATAAATTTCAATGGATAGAACAAGCACAAGTTTTAAAGTAAAAAAATAAACAATCAATAAATAAAATTATTAAAAAATATCAATTAGTGATGAAAGGAACTTTAATAAAATATTAAAGGAACAAGTTCTTAAAATTGGAACTTTATGTTCAAAATTATAATAATGATAAAAATCCAGATTTATTTATTTAAGAATAGAGAAAAAATTTAAATTATGAATTAAAAATAAGTTTTAAAAAATAACTTTTAGTCATTTATAATTTTTCCATGAAAATATTTATGAAACAACTAAATACTATTTAGAGCAAACTAGGCTTTGTGCTGAAATCTTGCTGACTTTTTAAAAGCATTTGAATAAAGAAGAGTTCTTCTAAATCTTATTCGGGTATATTAGCAGCCACCTACAGATAGCAGCTGTGAAAAAATACTAATGCTTTCAATCACTTTTGTGTGAAACCATTGCTTTGTCTGTTTCAGGCAATGAGTAAATTAAAAATTAATTACAGTGAAATGAAAAAAAAATAATAATCAAAATGTACACGTCATTAGAAGTCCAAAAATTCTTTCATTCTTATTTATCTACAAATATAACATTTAACATGAAAATATACATACAGATAACATATAAATATAGACACCGATGATTAGAAATTCAAACAATTCGAGCTTAGAAATATAATAAATGCATTAACATTATTAAAATGCATGCTTAACATTATAAAATTATGAACACACATTAAAATAACTAATAAGGGCACCATTTTTATACAATACTACTTTTTTATGTGGGAACATATTGTTATAAATTTACACAATATAGAATTATTACTAAAATTTAAAAATATTTACATTAATATTATATATAATATAATACAACTTTTTGACTAAAACATCAATAAAACAAAATTAGTTAAGAAAGTTTTTCTCCCACTTATTCACTTATTTTATTTCATTTTTCATACTTTCATTATCTATTATTTTCACTTTATATACCTATTTACATTTTTTTTACTATCACTATATTTTTCCTTACCTTACTTTTCATACATTATTTTTATTTATCTTGTTTTTTTGTCTTTACTTATTTTACTTCATATTCCTCATATTGGAATGGGTGACTGGAAATTTGAGAACATCCCATTATTTGGGTGTATCACATGACCAGGGGTTCACATTTAGGCAGTGTTGCCTTAATAAGAGACAGGTGTCTACGAGGAACTTTTTCCCAGATTGGCAAGCACATTTTGGGAAGTTCACTCAGGCACTCTTCGGACAACGGTACTGTTCATCTGTTATTCAGCAAAGGAATATGCAAGCCCGTTTTGAAGTTTATAATGTATTTCAAAAGAGTTGAAGTGGCACTGAATGGAGTATATAGAATTATCACTGGATGCTCGCATCTAATTCCTCAGATACGGTTTATATACTTTCTGGAATAGCACATTTGGGTGTCAAGACAGTGGTACCTGATGACGTGGAGCTTACCAGATTGCCCTGGGTTTGGATTCAATGATTTTTCGGTGAATAGTCAAATAGTCTAAAATTCAAGAAGAGCTTCCTGGATTCTGTCTCCAAACTACTGGTTTACCCTGCTTTAGCGAGGCTAAAGTCCATTTTCATCCTGATTTTTTCTAGTCTCTATTTATATTTTTCATTTATTTTATTGTATTTTATTTTATTTTTGTTGTATTTCTTGATCAAGTATCTACTTTTTTGTCTTGGATATGAAGTAGATAAAAGTTGCAATATTTACAAAATTGTCATTAAATTACCCTGTACAAATGTTAAAAGGCACTATTAATTAGACTTGTTTAAAAATGGACTGTCTTCTCGTTTTTCGAGATTTCCAGAAAGTGTAAAATCATGCTTTTTTCTTTTAAAGAAACCTAATTTCCAAAGAAGCAAAATCAAACCAATCAGCACCAATAATCCCAATATTACTGCCAAAATTATCCACCACATAAAATTTGCAGGGCCTATAATAATGAGATCTGGGTATGCTTTTGTACTAACCTAAAATGTAAATAATAATTTTAAAATATTGTAGTAAATAAATGTAAAAAATTTCATTGTACATACAATTGCAATATCGTCATTTAAATTATATTGTTGTATGTTATGAGATTTTTGAAAACTTAGACTTGCTCTGCTAGATATTGACACATATTGCACATTTGGATAATCTTCAACAAGTGAACTGTTCCATAATCGGCCTTGTATTTTAATGATTGCTTCTTGCATTTTTTCTAATTTATATATAGTGCATCGTATCTTAATGCACTTTGCAGTTTTATTAATACAGATCTGTAATTTAAAATTATTGACAGATTGTTAAGGAATATTACTTTCCACAAATATATTATTTGTTAAATCAATGTACCATGTTGACAATTTCTTTTCGATTCCCTTCTTTGTCGATATATGCCTCGGGTTTAACCACCATTTCAACATCTCGCTTTTGACGCACACCACTATAAGGGTTTCTTTGACTAGAATAGTTACTTTTTTCTTCATTTTGGTTTCCTGAGCCTTTATTGAATACAGGCTCGATCAAATTCTCAGGAGGACTATTTTTAGATTTTGGTCTCATTTTCAAGTTCAAAGGATTTAAATAAGACTTTTGAACATTACATATACCCTCACCTATAAATATTGAAATTTTAAATGTAAATATTAATAAACCATATTCATTTATAATTAAATTCATATTAGATAAAAAAATATTATTTACCTTCTACTGTAGGTTCACTATCAAGATAGAACAACCATTTTCCTTGAGCTTTGTTATTAGCAATTTGATGTGGCCATTCAATATCTACTTCCACTGAGTTAATACGCGATGGTCCTTCATTAAAAACTTGATATATATGTGTAATTGGAGATCCTATGTCTTCTAAATTGACCATAGCAGATTCTCCTTTTACTTCTCCTCCATAAAACACTTGTTCTGGTCGTGCCGAACTATGTAAATTGTAAAAAATATGTAATTTATTTTGACTGACAGATAATAATAGTGGAAAAATTGTTTTATTAACAAACCCTTTAATTGACAGCTCAGCACTCTTCATAACTCGAGCATATTCACGAGTTAGTTCTTTATTTGGAATTTTTTCTTTAGATGTCGAATTAGCCCACAAAATAAAACTAATAGATGATTCATGGTCTTCCAAAGATTTTGGATCAAATCTTAAAGTAATTGGATTAACTTTAGCCAGTGGTGTTTTGAATGGATTACCGAGAGAACAAGTAACCACTGTTGAATTGTGTACTTTACAAAACACATGTTTTTCCTTGGAACGAAATTATATTTCATAAATTAATTACGTCAATATAATATTATATTCACTATAAAATTAAATTACACATACAATAGTAGTATTTGCGCCAATGTAATTAAGGCCTTCATGGTGTATAACAAAGAGTTGTGCTTCGTAGGCTGATTCTCCTTCGTTTCCAACTTTCACTTCCAATTTCACTTCATCCTCTTCACCCAAGACTAACACATGATCACCTTTTTCTAAAATAAAATAACAATATATTTAATATTATAACTTATTTGGTTTGTTGGTTCATATCTGTTTGAAATTATACATGATATAATGATATATTTGATTAGGTGATTATTGTCATCTGGTAAGTTCAGCATATCAAAGACCCTCTCACGAATATCAGTATCTGGAAGAATTGTCTCACGAAAACATATCTCACAAAGGAACATCTCCCTCAAAGGAATGTTCACCTCAAAGAAAAAATTTAATCAATGTGAAATACTTGAATCCCAGAATACTTAAAAATTATGTTTTTTTTTTCAAATTTTTGAAGATTGTATTCAAAATTTCAGTTTAATGATTTTGTTAAAGCACTATATTATTTCAAGCATGTTAATGACACCCGAAACATTTCAATATAATTTTGAAGATATACCTAATTATCGTGAGTCTGTAATTTTAGCAAAATCTAAATTTTATTTATAACGAGCGTATCCGAAAAGGCTTCGCCTTTTCGAACACGCTCTGCTCGGCCTCGCTTCGCTCAGCCTCGCATAACTCG
>JAOXNN020000052.1:4016662-4029433 GCA_028571205.2 Hydropsyche betteni | reverse complement strand
GTCATCGGCAACCAAATGCACCCGGATTTGGTGTCATGGCCGCCATGTTTTTGTCATTTTTTTTCGAAATATTTAAATATTTTATATTTTATATAATACATTATATTATAAAAAGGGGTATTTAGTATTTTTCATTTTATTTTTTAATAGGAAAATATCTACATGTTTTTTTTTTTCAAATTACGGAGAGAAATATTCCTTTATGATAAGTATTCTGTGACATACATTTTCGTGAGACTATTCTTTCAGATACTAATATTCGTGAGAGGGTCTTCAGTGAGAGAATTTACCAAATAGCGATAATCACTGAACCATATAAATATTCTGATAAATGAGAATTAAAGACGATTAGTAAAATAAATACACTCACCACCAGGTAAAATCAAATTGGCATCAATGTTAAGATCACTCACACAAATATCATCATCTCCACAATCTCTCAATAACAATGCTTGAAAAGTGAGTGTTGATTGAGTTGCATTTAATATTGGTTGATTATCAATGGATGTAAGAGAACCACTTGGTGTCCATTTTGTTTTATTTTGAACAATCATATAATTCACATGAAACTAAAAACCAAAGGAAAGTAATTCATACATTATTAAAAATTATCAATTGAAATAATACGCGAAAATATTAATTGGCACTAATTACTTGAATTGGAGTTTGTATATCTCTAGTATTTTCTTTTATATATACCACATGCTCTGGACATTTTATAAAATTGTCTTTTGATAATATTATATTTCCGTCGATTTTATTTGACTTTATATCACTGTTTAAATGATTAAAATAGACCCTAGAAAACTTTTTATCCCCCAAAAATGTTTCTGCTTCAACTTTGTAATTCAATTCGAGAAAATCTATAGAAGAATATTTCAAAAATTCAACTGAGCTACATATTGCAAAAGAAAAACATGTATGATTGGAATATTGATCACTCGGACATCCACGTTTAGACGGATCAATATTTTTCAAGGTTTCGGGGTGCTTGACTGATGTTTTTATATCAATGATAGGTCTGGCTCTATGAAGAACAACTGCATTCTAAGAAATATGTTATTTAGCATTTAATTTTTTTTTTCAAATAAGTATACATAATTTTAATTGAATTTTATATACCGAATCAAAAGCTCCAACCAATAAATCAGGGTATCCATTTTCATCCAAGTCAATTCCACCAGAAAGAGAATATCCAAAAGTTTTCAAAGGAACGGGTAATGATTCACCTTTAATTATTTGCTTTGGTTTATCATCTAATCCATTCGTTCTACTTCCAAGATAAATGTATACAGCTCCATGGTGTTCATAAGGACTGCCAATTGCTAAATCGTCGCAACCATCTTTATTCAAGTCCCCGACATTAGAAATTGCAAATCCAAAACGAGATTCAATTTTTCCAGTAAGTTTGATAGTGTATTGATTGCTCAATGAATAATCATTATTTATATATACATACACACTACCGCCAGCATGTTTAGTGAAATAAAAAGGAGCTCCAACAATCAAATCAGGTTTCCTGCAAATATGTAGAAATATTTTTATCAAAAAATATTTCCAAAAAGTTTCATAACATATTCAGAATATAATTTAAAAGAAATTCACCCATCTCCGTTGAGATCAGCAGTAGCAATCTCATAACCAAAATTGGATGCAAATTGTTCTCCATTTATTATGAGGTTAGTTTTTAATATAGAATTTGGTGAATTCTTGACCTTAGAAAAAAACAAAACTTGACCAGTACTATTAGATCGCGGAGCACCTGCAGCAAATGATACTTCACTGCCAAAAAATTTTGCTCCAGTTACAGCCATGCCTAAAATTAATTCAATAAAATTATAAAAACGCATATTGTAAATGACAAATATTGAATTATCACCAACCAAGGTAACTATATTTTTCAACAGGACTTGTTAATTGTGAGTATGGAGCCAAATACACATGTTGATCACGTTTCAAGAAATCTTCATTTGTATCGATTATAAATATTGTTCCACGCCAGGTGTACGGTCCAGGGCTTCCCAATATTAATGTTCCATCTTGCAGTAGAAAGCTACTTGTTCCTGCTTGACAGTAACCAAATTCTTCATGTTGTCTAATGACGAAAAATAAAATATATATAATTGAATAAAATATGCCTAAATAAAAAATATATATTATATTAATCATGCTGTTACTTAGTTATTGGTCTTCCTTTACATGGTTCTACATGACTACTGTATTGTAAACTATCCTTTAGTGTATAACACAAACCGAAACCATCTTGAGATTCACCATTCACCTTAATATATCTGGGAAAAAAATTCATAAATTTTTTTTTATAAATATTGAAAATGATCAAATAAATTATTTTTCGTTGATAAAATTATGAAAAAAAAAATTACCTATGAGCACAAACAACAACTTTGCCACCAATTCCTTGACTCTTTACTGTAACTCCCAGCCATTGGTGATTTTTTATCTCATTTGAATTTGGGGATCTCAATTCATCTGAATCTAAATCTATATGAAAAATTAAAAAAATCTGTATAAAAAAGAAACTAAATATTTGTATTTTTTTTATATATTTCCAAAATGTAAATATATGAAACATTCACTTAATGATGAAAAAAAGCGTATATTTTTATAAATTGAACATGTTATTAATGATCTTTAAATCCTGTAATGTATGTACAAATTTTATAAATTATACAAAACGTTTTTAATTATACTATAATTAAATTTAAGAATTTATTCTTCATATAATTGGTGAAGACTGTTAAATCATTTATTATTATATCACAGGATTTAACATCAAGAGCTTTTAAATAAAGTTATGTACATAATTTAATAGTCCTAATGTGATTTTTACACATCTAATTGTAAGTTGAAGTTTTCAATTATAAGCATAAAAAAGCAACGATAAAAATATATAAAAATATGCCAAAAATTCAAATTAATAAAAAAATCCCAAAATTTTCAATAAAATAATTATTATATTTATCCTTAAGACTATGAGATTAGTAAACCTTAAATATTTGTAAATCACAAAAAAAATAATCTGAAATATAAAAGCATATTTAAATATGTGTGCATCATATTATAATGTATGCATGAAATGACCCAAAATGTGTATAATTAGATATATGTATGGCAAATGAAGAAAAATTTCTTTTTCAAAAATATTATTACATCATCGCTTCAAATTTCATACATATAACTACTAATTTTCATAAGAAGAAATTTACAAGTCTTCTCAAATGAATGCATGCATTTGCAAAGTACCTTAAAAATAATAAATATTTAGAGAAATTTTGTCAATCTATGACTTAAAAATTCTCCTTTCCAACATTCAATGCCCAATTATTCTATAGTATGTTTGTATGAAATGTTCGTATGAATATGGCAAACACTTTTATTAACACAAATGAATAAATTCAGTAACTTTTTATCAATCAAATTTCAATTTACTGAATATCTTCTTGTCAATTTTCCCCTATGTATAGGTATAAATTGAAAATTATTGATTTCAAAATATTTATATTCAACTAAAATAATACTAATTTAAAATATTTACAGTAAATTATTCATCAAAAGATGTAATATCAAATTGATAATATAATTACTAATTACTAAATGGCTTGAAAAGTTCAAAACTTAATTGAATTCATATATATATAATATAATATACAAAGTGTATACGTATTACAATTTGAAAATATTTTCAAAATAATATTAGTGTATTATTAATTGCAAACAAAACTCAAAACCAAAAAATATATATTAAAAAAAAAAAACAATTTGGTTATAACTTATTATATATATTTCGTAATGTAATATTCTCTTACCTGTGGGCTAGAATTTTACGAGAAAAATTATTTATGTGAAACAGCATTTAATCGTTGATTTTATTTTGTAATATAAATTTTTATATGAACATTGAATAAACGAAAAAACTTAATTTATAAACAATCATAGCTCTTTATGGTATATATTCAATTTCGTAACATCATAGTTCTTCAAGTCAATATCTGTTTTACTACAATTTAACACTTTAATGTTTTATAAATCCAGCTGTAAATAAGATCATTGCATCTTTCAAAATAAAGTATAACTTAACCATGAATTTCATGTTACAATGATTAAAAATATAGTTTTATTTGTTTTTTAAATATAGTAAAACCATTGCGAAAAAGCGGCGAGTGGTCTCAGTTATTTTGAAAATAGAAAAGTATTTAGAGAGTCTGTTTTGCTAGTGAATATTACTTTATTATAACTGTTAAATGTTTGTATTACTATTTAATTGTTTAAAAAATTACTAAGCAAGATGGTTTTATTCAATTATTTATGGAATAACGAATTTAGCTAAATTAATAGTTATAGGCTATGGAATACAAACAGTTTAGTTACCTACAAAATTATAGTAATACTATGACATTGGTTCATGATAATAAAATCAAGTTTCAACAATGAAATGTTATGAAATACTAATATATATATTCTGTTAAAAAGTATACCAATTTTAAATTTAATGAAATTAATTCTTCTACTGATCATGACATTTTTAATTATTACTTTTAATGATATTGCGTCGTTCAAATATCTAACTTTTTCAATGACCGTTTCATGGAATTTATTTTCAAACATCAAATGTTATGAAAATGTATGATCAGTCAAAGGTTAATTGAAATTGATGAATATTAAAATACGTTTGATTAAAAAACCTTCATACCCTAATATGAATTTGTCAGTATTATAATATACGTAGTGACAAGTTGTCAATTAAAATTTGCAGTACTGAATATTAGTGAAGTTAAAAAAAACTATTCAATATGTAAAAGTATTATGTGATCGAATTATTATTAGCCGATATTAATAAATAAAAAAATTTCGAAAACTGTGATTGCATATTCAATTTTTTATATTATACATTGATAGGGTTATATTACTTGTAATATTTTGATATTTATCACAATGCTAAAATTATTTCAGACCTCCACTTAACACTTCTCTGAAAATTATTTCGTTTAAGTATAATAATTAGTTTTGTGAATTATAAAGGTCTATAATTCCAACAAAAGTGAAGAAAAATTCTATGTTTGAATTTTTCATGCGATCATTTTAAATCAACATTGATCATTTGATATCTATAAAGCACATTATTTTGGTTTTATTCTATTTTGATATTTCGTACATAATAAACTAAATAAGTCATTCATTAAACATAAATAAGTGAAAGTACAAAGTATTTGGTGCTACATATTTCAGACTGAACTGAATTTTGTTTTCCTAACCTAACCTAACTTAACACCTAGCGGCACCTAAGGGTTAGGTTAGGTTTGATTAAGAAAAAAAATTCAGTTCAGTCTGAAACAAAGTAGCACTAAATACTTTCTACTTTCACCTATTTATGTTTAATGAATCAGTTATATAGTTTATGCTATATAATATTTACAAAATATCAAAATAGAATAAAACCAAAATAACGTGCTTTATAGATATCAAATGATCACTATTGATTCGAAATGATCACATGGAAAATCAAATATAGAATTTTTCTTCACTGTTGTTGAAATCACAGACCTTTATAATTCACAAAACTAATTATTACAATAATAATATAATTATAATGTATTATAAAATGAAAACATCACTTCCTATCCTCCTACCTTCGACCCAATAATTGGTCTTCACCATATCTATTCCTTCATGCAGTACTTTATTTTTATTTAAGCATATCTAATCACGAAAATCTGATTAAAAACCCAAAACCATGCAAATCATGCAAATGTGCATTTTAACCTAAAAACTTTAAAAACATGCATACATGCTTATTAATTGCTATTGTATTATATACAAAAAGAAAAAAAACAACATTCGATTTCTATATTTGATTCGAAGAAAATATTTACAGATTTAATAAAATTTACAAAAATCGTATGTTGCTATTGATCGATTATCAATAAAAGCGCTGAAATAGAAATTTAATAAAGTGTAACGAAAATGAGAAAACTCAAATTGATTAGACAACTGAAAAATTTGAAATGTTAGAGAACTCGAAAGAAAAAGGTATAAATATTAAATAGTTTAATAAATTAAGTAAAATATTAGAAATGACAGAATGGGAGACCACCACTTACACTTGATGTATTGGCCGTTTTGGTCTAGGACATCACAGCAGCACCACCGATAAAAATACATCATATTGAAATAGGCACTCTCGATTGCATATAAAAAAACATATTAAAACAAAATAACAATTAAATAAAAGAATCTGACACATGATCTCCATTAAATTTCCATTTTTAGTCGGCAATTTCTTCGTGTGCAATCTATTCGAAAACTATGTCAAAGCAAGCTAAAAGAATCGGTCAATGAATCTTTTGAGCTACGTATTTCAAAACTAACTTCAAATTTTCACCAGCTTTGTAAACTGATGAAAGTCCATATTTCATCAGTGTCATAAATTCTACAAAAAACATACTCTAGTATAAATAATAATTGATGAGATTCGAATGTTCGATAACTGTCCAAAATATCGAATTATCTTCAGTAAGATCAGCATGATATTTACATTATTTATTATATAATAAAACATTTTTTTTTAACCTAAACAAAAAAAATGTTAAAAAATAATGAAATCACTATTCCCACTGCCATCAACGACATAAATTTCTAATACTAAATTCAAACATCAAAAAAATAAAGTAGAAATGCTTAAGAACACCGCTATAATCCCAACTTTTCGAAACTATTTCAAAAAGTCCAAACAAATAAATTAATCAATCAGTTAATGCGATAATGCATCATACAACTAGACTAGACTAAAATTTGGAATATTACAACAAATGATTTAATACTCCCTCCCACATTAAAAATAAATTTCGACTTATTATAACATGATTTTCTACGACTACTTTTAACATACACTCCCTATTATATAATAGATTTTATCGAATCTTTTTTAATTAGATGAATGGATTAAATTAATTTATGGGCATACTTGTTAATTGATCAACATAAATGAGCTGTGGACACCAATTGTTAAGTTAATGAACATCTAATAAATCGTTAAATTTTACAACACTAAATGAACAGAATTACATTATTAATAAATATCAAATATTAGTATGAGATTTAAATTTGGTAATAATAAATAGACAACGGATATTTTTAATTTTAGCACAATTTGTGAAACATTTGAACGATTTACAATTTAATTTTTGCATTGGTATTGACGACATAAATTTGGGTTACATTCAAAACAACTATCGTATTTTTTTCAACATCGAAAACTAATAATTGCGTACTCTTTAGTAATTATCTATTTGTTTTCCCTCCTGAATGTTTGTATTAGCAACATACCTATTCTTCCATCGGTAATAACCTGAGTGCAGTCATTCACCCACATTGTCAATGGACACTTCCATAAAGCCCCAGATTGCGAAGTATTAGGCTGCAAATTTTGATCTAATGGCGCACCAACTAACAACCTGAAAATAAATAGAAAAATCTAATTATTAAAATTGATAAAATTTAACCGATTCGCTATGGCAATGAAATAAGCCTAAGAATGCGTTAATTGGGCATAAAAGAGGATAGTATTATATTTAATGAACTCACAGAAGCTTTTCAAGATTTTTTCATTTAGTTACATATCTCACGAAGACCCAATTTCAAGAAATTGTATAAAGCACGATCGACATAATTGAAGCGAACCAAGCACGTGTCAATCACATAATTTGGAAGTAGATAAAGCCCTCAGAATGTCGTAATTCGGCACTCAAGATAAGCCAGCTGCTTCTGCTTCTCCGAAGAAGTTAACCGTTGGGCAATAGAAGTGGTTAGGGACCAGCTTCAGACAAAAAGAATACCTCGACTCATAAGAATATCACCTAACGAACTGTGTGGCTTTTGGTAGAAAACGAAATGCGGGGTTCATAAATTATTTAAATGGCTGACAAAATAATGTCGCACATAACCCATTATAGAGCTATAATGATATGCTCGTCTTTTATAATATCCGAAATAACCCGGCCGAGCGACGATTATCGTCATATACGAATTTAGAATGTTAAATCGAATCGAAAAGCATCATCAAAAGATTTTTTCGTCATTAATTTAAAATACAAAGAAAAATTCGACAATTTAATTTAAAATTAAACCGAACAATCCGAAAACTGTGATTCGTACGAGCTTCCCCTATACGATTTCATTTAAATTGATTTGTTTAGAGAGGATAATGAATATACGGGATCGTGCAAACATATGCGAGGCTTAACTGTTAATGAAACGGCAGCTCGGGCATTAATTAGGACGATACCCCCAACAAACGCGAACGTTTTCGTTATAATTGACTCAATTGCCGACAAAATCCATTATTGAAGTGAGATCATCTCCGACCTTAAAAACTTAACATACAATATCCAATAATAGATCGTCGAGAGAGTAATCAAAAAAACCCAGCGTCACCATCGATTCCGATCGCTCGATTTTATTTTTAGTCCACATCGAAAATAATAACCCTTATATTCAAGGGTGGCTGACATTCTCCATCTAATTTAGAAGGAATCAACAACATTCGAGCTAGTTGTCGCCTTTGACTAGGTCGATCCGTCTCCAACTGAAACGCCAGAATGCACAAACAAAAACAACATCGTAATGCATCCGTATGCAGCGGACTTCTCTCAACGTCTTCCGAATGGGTTGGCACCAGCTGGAGCATACATAATCGATCACAGAAGAAGAATATTTTTCTAAGCAAAGAGCGCGTTAGTTCTCGAATTAGTATGCGAGCGGAGCGACCTTCCACCGCTGAAAAATCTCAGAAGATCGATCTTCGCTCCCACCAATGTATGGACTCACCCAGCAAATATTGCTTTTGAAAAACTGTTGACATACCCATATTAGTGATATCATGCAACACGCGAGGTATATGATCTCATTCGTTGAAATTACGGGCATCTGGCGTGAGACAAAAAGTGAAAATGATCGCAGCATCGAAGCCATGTGTTCGCCATGCGCATATCTAAGTTTTTTTCGCTATTTATTCATTTATATACGAAAGGTTGTCGCTGTGCGTGACGTTGAATTATAATATTTTAACTCCGCTTCATATGTATGAACGTGTGAGTCACGCTTCTATTTCATATTGCTTTTCGCCGCACGAAATTCGGGAGAAGCTTTCGTTGCGAGGGTCATTATTCACATATTATCACGCGAAATTATATGTCCTGAAATTTAGAGGGAAATTATGTAGAATCACCGTCGTTAAAAATGTGAATAGCATTCGTAACGCGATGGAGCCTCCGACCCACGCAAATTGTAAATGAACCTTCGGAACTGTACATTGTTTATTTGTGCAATGATCGAGTGAAGCGAAACGTGTTAAAGTTCCCTTCACTCTTCGAGAGTCATTTTGTTGTAAAAAGTACAAAAAAAGTACCTTTACAAAGCACGTTGACCTCCGTTAATACCGTTATGTTGCTTACACGATTTTGTCTAATCTATGTTTGTGAAATTTCGAGAAATTGGGTTATTGATAATCTGACCCATATTCAATAAGTGAACGAACTCTGAAGCATCAAAATTTCATTAAGCTAAGAAAATTCCCACATTGTTTTCCTACACATATTAATCAAAAATGAAATAGAGGGGGAAAACTGTCGAATCATACAGGGACATGAAAGGGTTTCTTGAGTATGACGATCATAATTGAATTTATTGTTTCAATTGATAACACCCTATCCTAAAATTAAATTGATATCGGCGTTTATGCGGGAATGATATATAGACTGATGAAAATCCCTCATGTGCTTCAATTGAACGTTGAAATCATCATCAAATTTATTTCTAATATTATTTCTACCTATTTTATTTTTAATTCAACACATTTTCATTTTGGTACAGTGCAATTCTACAATAACACGAACTGCTGCTACTGCCAATACAAAGTAGTGCGCTCGAAATTCGGTCACGCAAAAAAATAGACGGGCACTAAAAAGCTCGAGGAAAACACTTCGTAGTCGTGTTATATTTTATATCCAGCGATCCAAAAGCATCACGAACGTCAACCAGGAAAGAGATAGACAGTCATAGTTGCCAAACAATTTGCATTTCCTCGGATCGTTGGCCCGAACTTGTGTGCCAGAGGCGTATAAACTAGAGTACGCGGTCAACTGGAACATTGCCAAACTCGTATATGTATGAGGATTATTCGCATATGATAAAGGTTGGTAACCTTTTTATATTTAATAAAAATATTTTGAATTTATATTGTTCTAAAAAAAATCTTATAGAATTATTAGGATCGGTGATTATCACTATCTGATAAATCCCCTTCATCGAAGGCCCTCTTACGCATATCGGTATTTAGAAGAATAGTCTCATGAAAATATATCTCACAATATTACTATGAAAGGAATATTCCCTGAGAAGGAATTATTACTCACGGTAATTATGCCTTCAAAATTATATTAATATGTTTCAGGTCTCATTAATAAGCATGAAATTTTATAACGTTTTCAAAAAATCATTAAACCTTTGAATACAACCTTCGAAAAAAAAAATTATAAGTATTTTGAGATTCATGCTTGCTTGTTTTAGGCCCGATTATGTTTATAAGTATTTTTTGCCCTACGATTGTGAAGATAAATCGTGATTGTGCACTGATTATGAGTTCTACATTAAATTTATCAGTTGATAAGTACTAATTAATTGATAACGCGGAAATATAATCAACTTTTTAATGTGTATCTCCAAATTACGGAGGGGAGTATTCCTTCGAGGAAAATATTCTTTTGAGAGTAAAAATCTGTGAGATATATTTTCGTAAAACTATTATTCCAAATACCGATATTCGTGAGAGGGGTTCGTTGTGGGGAATTTATCAGATGGTAATAATCATCGAGCCTATTTCTAAAACTATTTAAAAAACTATTTCATCTCATTTTCAGAACACAAATATGACATTGAAATTTCTAAAAGTTTATATGTAAATTCATAAACCATACTTTGCATATAACTGATACGGAAAAGGCAACTTGAAACGGGTGCCATCATCAATCGATTTTTTTTTCATCGCACATAAAAGTCGAAAAATGATAAAATTATATGATTTGGAAATATTATGGTAATCATTAACAAAATTCATTATTATCTCGAAATTATAATATAATTTATATATGTATTGTGGAAAGCATATATTTACATAATTTGGTACATAATTATAGGACGATTATGGTTTCATAAATATTTTCATCATGATCAAATAAGGATTCCCTGTGAAAATTTTGTTAATAATCCAATTTAAAAGAGAAACGAAAAATTTGTGGGTGGCCCTCTCAAAAGAAGAAAACAGAAACGCCCACTTCATCTGACTCTATTTGTTTAAAATTAATTTATCAAAAGTGGATAATTAAAAGTATAGTTTGATCAACGTGAAAAAATATATAAAATGATAACATTTCTTTCATATAATTAAATATACAAAAAACGAAGATGCAGTATTGATTTTCATAGTAACAATTTTTTTTATAATACATCCAATGGAACATATTCTAATGAACGATAACCGCTAGATAAGATTAAAGCAACCTCCCCCAAAAGCTAACACTCTTCATCGATGGATTGACAGATATTTATGTTGGTAGCCAGAAGGTGTGGCATGATGTCCCTCATGTATTAGAATTTCATACCAATCGTGTTACCCACGTATAAAGTCGTATCAGTCCTTATCGTCGAAAATGAAAACCGAACGCACAAAATTGTCTAGTCGGCCCAATTTTCAAAATAACAATAATCCACAAGTGATAAAATAAGTATTAGATAATCTTCTTTACAAAATAGAAATGATAAAAACGAGCCTGTCTAAATAAGTTGTGTTTGTTAACCGACGCAGCCGGTTAACTTTTAACAAAACATATTTTAAAACAAGTCTAAGTTTATTTTAGTAGCGTCTCCTAACGAACTATTCACAGTGAAAACATACAACAAAGGCTAGTAAAGATTTAAATAAAATAGACAATAAATTAAACGACTTCTCATTGTATAAAAATAAAGATTCTTTATTGTATATCTAAAAAACTATAATATAATAGATATGAATGAGTCATCAAAAAGTTCACTATAATATTTTTCAAATCACCATCGCACGATCGAAATCCAATTGTACTGTATTGAAACATGATCAATATTTACAATTCATGGTTTGGTGAAAAAAAACATTTTCATACAGATCGACTTGCTCTTTTATACATCTCAACAAAACCACCCTCCGTTTCGGCACACACACTATCATTAGTCAATTCCAATAAAACTAGCGTATAATTTAAACAACACCACAATAGAAACGCGTTCGATTTTTATGGTGATGAAAAATCTGCGCCATTTGGCTTGCAATGGGAGGGATCGTGTCACGATAGTTATCGCATTTAGATATATCGTTGGCAGAGAGATTACGGAATACCATGAGGGGTTTTATCTTCCCCGAGTTCGTAATGGGGAAGTGCATTTAATTAGGCGGTGACATATCTATCTATAAAAAGCCATTTACGAAATCGCAGAAAGATGCGAGGGTTCATAGTATCAAAAATCACTATTGAGAACCACTTTTAATCATCATCATCATTGTAACATACAATATAAGATGATGACTTTCAGATATAATCAAAATCATTTTCTCTTATCCGACAATATGAAATTGGCTATCAAACCTTATTAGGGTCATTCGGGGTAAGAGCACGCGTCGGGTAAGAGAACGCAGAGCTAATATCTCCGCGGGGAGTGGAGGGA
>JAOXNN020000052.1:3990008-4015347 GCA_028571205.2 Hydropsyche betteni | reverse complement strand
ACAATTATTACATTATTTTTGATTTGGTGTGATCAAGAAAGGCAAAGTGCGTGCTCTTGACCCGAATGACCCTATACGTTTTAAACAAACTCTGTCGCACATGTAACTTAAATTCGATGATCAATACGAATATATTTAATACCGCCAAATAATTAACAATAAGTTTTTCACTCTTTGAAAAGCTGAGATTGTGAACTTCGATTCGATACCTTCAATTTGAATCATTTAGAAATAGACAAGCGGCGCCACAGGGAACGCATCAGTTCAGTTCGTGATTTTCAATTTCGGAACAGATCTTTAGGCCTTCGCCTTTTCGGGACTAAGATGAATGTGTTGTCCTTATATGGAAAAGTCGCATCGTAAGGGATTTCAAACCGGCGCCGGCGGCCAACAAAATTAATTGGACGCATGATTCATGGAATACTATGCGGACAAGTCCGGTATGCAAAGCAACTTATGTTTAGAATACAAAAATTATGACGGAATAAATTCTAAAATCGATAAATCTAGATCTTACACCATATATAAAACTAAAACCTCAAAGTCATACTTGGACGTATCCGGTTTTAACACGATACGAAGTCGATCAATAGATCAATATCAATTCGATTTCGACGGACTTTCGATCAAAATTATTTATCGGCTAACGGAATATGACAGACCGCATCCCGCTGCAAATTGTAAATTGAAAAATTTGCTATTTCCACAACAAATCGTTCGGTCGTACGATGGACTTTGAAGCTACGAGATCATTCTCGATTTCCGCGGTTCAAAATCGCAACGAATCGAAAACCAAAACACACCTGGCCTCGTCAGTGAGTACAAGAGCATTGTACAAACAAATGGAGCATACCATTTCGCATACCAGGTGAACGGAGCGAAATGTGTTTGGCGACTTTTGTTCTGTTCAGCTCGCAACCGCCGCATGGACAATTAACAATTGTCCATGCAGGACTCTTTTCAGAAATGTTAACGGATCATACAACAGCGGCAAGAGGAACAAAAGCATTTCGAACGTGTTTATTGAACGTATGAAGCATTAAATGGGTCAGACGTGACTTTAAGCCGACCGGCTTCAGAACAAGTCGATAAACTCTGTAAAGTTTTCTAGATAAACAATTGTCGGGTAATCAGGTTTATATGTTCGAGTACGAAAATGTTTGCTTATAACTTGTATTGGGAACCGAATAGTCAATAAAAGTTTGATGGTTCAGATTCAGGTTTTTTGGTATGTTTATGCAAATTTTACGTGAGAAATTAAAAACTTCTGATTATGAGTGCCAGATCAGACGGATCCTCGTCAAAAAATTCAATATTGCTAGATATGTGAAAAATAATTTTGAAACATTTATTTTTTTTTTAACAATTGTATAAAAAAAATCTTAAATTCAATCTGTATAAAAAACTGAATGTTATTCGTATCGATCAGAATAATAGGATCGTTTGAATTCACTGATGGCAAATTTCAGTAACGTATACATATTATAAACGTACAATAGTTTAGAACTCAGATATTTTCACACAAACAATTTCCCAAGGGGGTCTCAGAACCCATGAAATTAAATCGGCTATTTTTAAAACTCATCATAGCCCGCACACCCACCGCAATAAATGGATATGTGAAAGCTAGGCGTGTTGACACGCTTATACAAAATAATACATATTAAAAATATAATGCGTGTCAGGTAGGATATAGGAAAATTTATGTAGTTGGTAGTCACATGAATTTTGGTAATACAGTAATCCCGAAATTCCCTGCGACATCCACCCAAGCATTTAGGTAGATTGTAATTACTTTTATGGTGCCCTGTTGTTTGTGAGTAATTGTTATAGGTGTAATAGCAGAACATCTGCATAACAAACAATGGGTAAAAATTTTCTTGTCTGATGGTAAGGGATTGAATTTCTTTCGTATTTTAATTTTATATGATATAAACTTGAATTTAATTAATTTCAAGTAGGGCATGAAAAAATGTTGAACTAGATCCACAAGTGAAATTTAAATACATCAATGATTGTCAAATAACATTTGAAATATTTTAAACGATAATAATATAGCTCTCTTTCATCTTTTAAGTACCTTTCAAAATTTTAAGTACTCATCTTAGAGCAAAACTCTTCTTGTAATGACTTCCTTCGGACGGACTAAGTAATTGCTTAGATAAAGAAACTATTTCTAAAAGCTCTTAAAAGATAAACAAAAATAGTAAAGAATCACCTGAGACTTGATCCGTATATATTTACAGTGTTGATCAATATTCAACTGACATTTTGAATCAATCAAGCGAGAAATATCGATGATGATTCGAATCAATTCAGCATTCATATTATTTATTTAATATAAACGAATCGAATTGAGAATTTTATGTGTCACGCACAACATCCAATGCAATAAATGCTGCCCACGAAATCATTTTTAACCAGTTTATCCATTTCAATACTTTTTCCATCCCACGAAAGATTCAAAATAAGTGACATTAAATAAAATAACTCAAACAAACTGTAAATTTTTGTACCATGTCTATCTTGGAATCAAATATGCAAAAAATTTACTGGTGAAATATAACTTTAACCCTACAATAAAATTTATCAAGAACTGCATAATTTATAATATCTCATTGTTTTGAATAACAACATCCTGTTATTTTTACAAATGACATATTTTATACGGTTGAATAATATTATAAACATTAAATTGCAATTAATACAATCCAGAAAAATAAATATTTTTTTTATAGTAATCTCTCAAAACTTTGAAATAACAGTTGTAATTATACAAAAATCATAATTTGTCATGTGATAACAATTGACATTGACCTTCTTCATACATAGACACGTTATAATTGCGATATTTTTTATATGAATAATAACTTTTATTTTTTCCTCAACAATTTTGAAAATTCTACAATTTCATAGTACGCGGAGTGATTTTAGCAGGAAAAACACATATTCATTTTTGATAAATTCGTCGATTTATCGGAGAAAAATCCATATTTATACGAGGGTAAGATAGGGGAAAAAACCGATATATCATGCACAGTATATTTACCCAACTAATCGGCGTTTCCTTAACATGAAATAGTGATGGTACACGTGCATATCCAATCGATCATCGCGACAACCATGTTTGCCTTAATGGCAAAAACGGTTACTGTCACAGCTTTCGCAAATCTTCGACGTCCACAATGGACTCGAAAAATTGATAAGCAGCAGTAGGGAGGATAGTACGACATATTATCGTTAAATGTTAACGGACGAGTGGGCAGTTTTAACGATGCGAACGCCGCAACTGACAATCCGAGCGAGTACCATCGCGAATGCGAAGTTTTCGCATGGGAGAGTTTGGCACCGGAAATTTGTATGGAAATATTGTAGGAGACCTTCAATTTTCGTATGTGATAATAAAGTGGAACGATATGGGGATTTTGATGGTTTCGCAATAAGATTAATGACCGAAAATGTATCAGATCTATGTGATTGAAATGCGTTTTATGGTATCTTCAATAAAAATTGCAATGTGCGTTTGAATTATTGTAATAATGTTCGTGTTTGTACGATATGAATTTTGTGTTTATTATTCGTCATTATTTTGTTTAAGAAATCGCATGAATTGCTCTTGAAATATGTGATAACTTCAAAACCGCAAAAGCCAAAATGATAATGGTTAAATTTATACATTCATACAATCTTATTTAATCAACTTATGTTGTATGATATAAATTTATAATACACGTTAAACATATCTATGACTTCGAAGAAAGAATCTTACTAATAACATTCGAATGAAGAAACGCTATGATTAAAAAAACATAATATGGGTCAACTGCGATAAAACTATAACAGTATAGCAAACGATATGTAAACGTACGTTCAAAAATGTTTTTACTACGAACTAGTGATAGATTAAATCATCATTTTATTCAAGAATTTACAAATACAGTTTTCGTATGCCTGCTTCATATCAACCGTTAATTGGTTCGTCCAAAACTGTGGCACGTCGAATGTAAATTATATACGTGAGTGTTTATTTAAAAGGATACGTATTAGCATAATTGGCTTCACCATTTTTGAATAAAATTTCAAATATCATGTTTGGTTATATGGGGAAATTTCAACATAAAAGATAAAATTTAATATTATAAATATGAGAAGGGTCAAAAAAATTAACAATCAACATATAAAGAATCAAAATAATTTCTTATTTAATTAAACCTCTTAGTACTTAGGTATATATATTTTTTTCTATATACCCAAAAATTTTTGAACCTTCCAATAACCGATAATCGATTCATAGATGGTAAACATGTTATTGTTATTCAGTTCGGTCACTTGTTCCGCGAATTATGAATTATCCACTGTATAATTAATAAGACTATTTCCGAAGCCCGTCGTCGCAAACGACGGTTAGCATAACGAAAAAAATATGACTAAAGTTAAACATCACGTCTGACAACGAGTGAAATTTACACAGTAAACCAAGAGAAGATTAGCGTATGGAAGCACTACGAATTCTTTAGCCGCTGAAACCAGAGGACATCGACGTCTCCTTCGACAATATTGTACAGTGTTAAATGACGCGTTCATTAAGTCATAATTCCACAGCGGATTGTGCAAATAATCGAGTATTCAGCACATGGTGAACAAAAGGTCATCGAGAGTGTACAATGCCGACACGTTCTTGACTCGATCTATTCTCGGAGATGGTAACGGAATGATATTTTAATAATGTGCATTTTCCAGAGAAAATTGCATAGGTTTTTTCTGATTAATTCTAATATAATAAGAACCGGTACTACCGGTATGTTGCGGAATCTGACGTTGAATCGCGCAACGGATGACTCAATCGAAGGTTGGGTTTTCTCGAGATCTGTCAAAGTTTATGGCACACATCAAAGTGGTTCTTGCTTTTGATTTTAGATTAAAAAAGCTGAGAAAAACTTGAATTTGAATGAATGTTAAAATCGTGAGGAATTTTAGATAAGAGCTTGGTATAAACATAATTTTGAATGATCATTTTTACATCATCGATAAATTTTAAATATTACGCAATAAATTATTACCTCATTTATCGTTCGTTAAGTGCCAGATTATTCTTTTCCCATACAATTTTGCATTAGAATATTACGCATCTATTATACCTACATGTATTACCTTGATCGCTTGGTTGACAAATACAAAAGTTTCAATTGATAGTACCTATAAAATCATACTTCGCAAAGCAAAGAAAATTACGAAATTTCACTACTACATACGCCCTGGAAGAGTATATAACACGTGATGAGTGCATAACGGAGAATTGGAGATAAGAAGAAAATTAAGTTCGACGACCGTGGTAAAGTTAGCGGAGATGCAATGTCGAAGCAGCAGCATCAGTCTGCGGCCGATGCGGTCGTTGAAAATCACTATAATGAGGTTCAGTAAACATGCCCTTTGGCACGTCAGTGTCAATTTCATCGCACTTAAATCGTAAAATTTCACATAAAAACCTTGTGCGTATAAAAAATTGTTTTTGAATCACATTTCAAACATTTCACTATCGCGAATTTGTTTTAGATAGTGAACTTTACAGACCCGCCTTTGTGTTTTCTAGGAATGTGCGATAAATGTGATCGTTTATTTACACGAGATGATAAACTTTGAAACCTGAGCAAATTTGAACAGTTTCTAAGGACGGGATATCCTTCCTCGTGCGATAAAGAATTATAAATACTACATACTTGTGTTTTTTTTCCGTATCAAAATATCCGAAAAATAATCCGCGCAGCCTAATATTTGCACAATTCGTACGAAAAAATTTGAGGAATTCGGGCGATAAGAGAAATATGCATTTATACATACAAAGGTCCGCATGTAAATTCGCAAGGCACGCATCGTGTTTATTAACACTTCGAGAATGACCAGTTCGTGTGGAATGTACGAATATAAGCGAACAATATTTTTATTGTGCGAGAACAGTGGACTGCATATAACCATAAAACTGCAGACTGCAGTAGAAATGAGTGCAATGCAATATGCTTTTGCACTCACAATTCTCATGGATTTTTAATACGAATAAGCATTTTTGCATCATTGATTGTTTTTCATTTCGTATTATTTCGCGTTTACTAATCAAATCTTCCATGTTGAAAGATGATTCACGTGGTTGATGGATGACTAATCATTTTTTTCAACCACGGTTTCAAGTTAAACTTGGAATTGTCGGAATTCTTTTATATAAACAGTGACGATGTGGGCAGTATAAATGACGAAAATTAATATTCATTCGCAATTACGTTGCAGTGTTTATTTCTAATTAATAAAGTCGACGTGCAATCAATTAGTTTTTCCATTAATACGATGAGTTTTCATTGTTTTTTTTTCAATTAAATCATTATTTTATATATTTCACGCGAACACTATTATTCAAATGTATCAAAATAATACATATATAATAATTTCTAGTGCAGAAGAAAACGTGTCTATAAAACAACTTGCTAACGGTATCCCGTTTATTTTAACGTTCGCTTTTCGCAAGACGAAAAGATGTTTATAAAACGTGTTCATTGACCGCTACTAAATCAAATAAACGTTATTTTCATACGATACCATATTGAAATTAATCAAAACAATCTCGATAAAATAAGATATTAAAAGAACAAAATTCCTATAGAATACTTAAAATAATAAAAAAATTAACGATGCTAAATGAAAACAGTCAACAATTACGACTTCTCAAATATAATACACGGTAACAAAAAACCAACCATTTTATTTTATTTAAATAAACTTCTTTACCGAATCCTGCCTGAAGGACCAAATCACAGTTTCTCCATCCCTATACGAAAATAACCCATCTTAAAATAACTCGAAATAATTCAACCGCAAAACGATCCCGATTCCCCAACACCCGATTGCATATGAATGAAACCCGCCATACACGAAACAACTTAGCATTCTCCGGACCGAAGATCGCCGTCGCATTTCTCGGTAATGTAAATTAGTCGGTTATTTTTACTTATGACAAAGCAGCCTGAGGGCAAACAATGTCGGGAAGTCAGGTACGGTTCGGTCGGACACGGACTACACAGGTCCTCTCGATTGTTTTATCCTTCCGAGGGCCTTTTTTTGTGGTTGTCCGGTTGAAATTGTTCGAGGAGAAGTGAATGCTGATGGGTTGTATCGGTCGGTTCGTGAATGGATTGTTTTAATTTAATTATTGGATGAGGGGTTGGAATAATTGTTGTATGTGGAAATTTTATGTGAACGGATAATTAATTTTTGTCAATTAATGTATCAAAAAAAATTACGGTCATATAAGTACTTGACGCATTTTGTCTAGTACAAAGGATCGTTTCTTTTATTTACATGTGCATAATTAACGCCAATTTGACTAATAATAGCATCCCTAGATGGTACTGCTTGTTGAAGAATGCTTTTCAAATGCAGGGATCCCGACATGTGCGAAACGCGGCTCAAATATTACTAACAATGCTGTTTAATAGTGAGAATTAGATTTGCCTATTTAGATTTCGGCCAACTAAACAGCCCATGTCCGTAATTGTATGTTGAGTTTTCGTAAAATTTAAATCATATACGATTCTTATTGGCGGTGTTTTTTTTTAAGTTTCGTTTCCTTCCAGAAGAACAATAAGCAAGAGAGGCGTGTATTCGATTAAATCCATGCCTTTCTGTGTATTTTTGTCCAACAAAGGAGTCTTCCGACGAACCGTTCGTTTGCTGTTGATTCACAGTTTATTTGTTGGTGCTGCTATAACAATTCTACTTGTCATACCATTCTATTTATCCATTGTCCCGTATCCTGGTAAGGCTGTAACATTAGTGCTATTATCTCGACAGAGTCTTTAATTCGTTGCATTCTTAAAAAATACGTGATAAGAAATTAATATTTCAATTTTATGAAAATTAAGTGATCTAAATAATGTTCAGCTATGCGTATTTGTGGCACGTACGCAATACGCACCCTATAGTCAACATCCTGCAATCAATTTTCCTAAAAGACATTAAAAGCGGAACCTAATGGGAATTCCATCGGTTTCGTAGACAAGTCACAATATTTATTGGTCAAAATAAGCATTCAACTTGGTTTATTGCACCCTAACCTTTACACACCTACAATAAAAATTTATTTCACACATCCAAAAGAATCTTTCAAACTGAGACTATACAACGCCAATTCGTTACGATAACAATAAAGATATACAGCATTGAAAGTGTTATAAGAACGTACGAGATGGTAACACAAATATGAATCAATATCTATGTTCTATTCAAGTGGAAAAATATTTCCATTCCCTAAAATAAATACGGCGTATAGTGGTGCGAAACAGACAACAAATTTCCGGCACTTGAAAACTGAACGCTTAAGTTTATGATGAATCTCAAAATAAATTTGATATTTTTATGTGAACGAAACATGCATTTGAAGCAAATTCATGTTTTTTTTGTAAATTTGTTAATACGTCACAAAATAAACAGCGAGTCCAAAATCCACAATGTCAATATCTACTTAATGCATGAAAGACGTTTCACGAACGTTGAACGTGCAATTTGCATACAAATGCTTTTACGTAATAAACGCACTAGCTCGCCTTAACACTTTCTGACGTGAGACTGTATGCTGTCATTCAAGAACCAACCCTTGTAATTAACTTTAAAAAAATCCCCACGACATAATCAAAGGCGGGGCTGAGGTGTCATTGGAAAGGTTAGTGCTGTGTTGAAGTTATGAAAAAAGAGAACAAAAAACAAAAACGAGAACGAAAAAAAGCTGAAATTCTCAAACGAGGCACGCAATAGCACGATGAACTGTCAATCATCGTGAACTATCTGTGGACTGGTTGTTATTGTTATATCGTACACCTGTCAAAGTTATATTCTGGATGAATCAATTTTGATCCAACGGTATTCAAATGTTGAAAAAAAAACAATTGTTTTCATACGAAAAAAATAACATAAATGAATATTCAGATGAACCCATTTCATTCGGATATATCAAAAAAAAGTTTGATCACCTAAATATTTGAAATATATTCAGCTCATATGAAAACAGCGTAAATATTGAATTTCGATTTTGGCGCAATATTAATGTGGAAACGGAGAAGTTTGCTTGCAGAGTGGGAAGGAAGTCGAACGAGAAGCCAAAGTTTACGGCTCGCACGAACGTACAAATAAATCTTCACTTGTCAGAAAAGCGAGACGAGACGAAAACAAACATAAAAATGGCGATGGAATGCACGAGGAGAAGAGGAAGACCAAAAAAGAAAATCAATATCCCGCGCCAGACCGACTGCGAAAATCGGGATGGAATCGCGTTTCCCGAAAACGCTGAAACGACCCGAGTGCATCGACCCTCCTATATAAAACGTATTTTTACAGTAACTTGCCAAACAATGAAAATGTTTTTCGAGAATATACAAATGTCCTGCACTGGGGGAATATATTCTAGATTTTCCGACCGCGAAACAACTTTATTGTGCGTTTTCGTTGTATTCAAAAGTTTCAAAAGAAAGTTGGCCTATATTTTTCTCGAATTGCGAATGTTTCAATTGAATATAGTATTTATGAGTTTTTCATTTGTGAACGTTGCTCATGATGACGCTAGTTCGACAGCAATTGAAATTTGATATGGTTAGCGTTGAAGACGCTCCCTTCCATAAAAGAAATGAAAATAAACAATATTCAAACCATAACTATGGTCTATAGAAGAAATTTGATATTTTCAACGATACTTTCAAGACTATGCATATAAATTATTATATAAACCATGGGGAGAATCCGACAGCTGCAAAACTTTGCTTGGAAAATCAAGAGGTACACTTTATGATATGCAACACTGCGAATTAGACAATTCAAAGTAAATTTAAAAAAAATTATATTGAAAAAATAACTTTTTTGTAAACAACTCTTCAATTTTTATTTCAAAAATCAACTAGAGAACCATCGGCACTTTTTTCAATTATTCTAGCCCATCTACAGCAATTACATTAAGAAGGCGTCATCAATCATAGGGAAGCTCCTTTTTGCCTTTTCGAGTCACAATGTCATAATCGCAATTAATTAATTGACCCCGCAGTCCTGGGCGTCGACCACGATTCCCTCGAGGATTACTCAAAAACAATTTGCGAACATCGTTTGTTTTTTTTTACTGACTCAACGAAAAAATCTAATTCGTTTTTAGATCGGCAAAATGGCGCGTTCGGTAAATATTTACCCGAACATTATCAGATAAAAGGTCGCCTTTGAGACTATTGTTGATGGGGCACCGCACCTTTGCAATATGGGCGGGCTTCGCGCCAATCAGTGTGAATGCCTAGGAAGTCTGTAAAAATTGGTGGCGTGCAAAAATGTGGAATAATTACTTAAAATGAATAACCCGAAATATTCCCGACGTTCTGGAATAATCTTGGGGATATACGACTTGGCGGTTGTGGTTGAGCGGTCGAATGGGTAATGGAAAATGAGTCAAATTTAAATTATTCTAAAAAACGTGTATTATGTCATCGATGTGGTTTGTTATAATTAAATTATACACACTAGTTGATTAATAATACAGATAAATCTACATTAAAAAGCAAACGCACATTTTGATTCGCTACGTATTGCAACACGATTGATCTGGATAGTTTCACAAGAGTATAAATATTCACATTTTGTATATAAAATAGCTTCGCGCAATCCAGATCAAAACCCTAAAATAAAATTCCAACCTAATTCTGAAAAAATTTCGACCGAAAAACCTAGCATACAAGAAAACTCAGAATCGCAGTTACTTATCGAACAAACATCACGTTATCTGAGTCCTCCAAGCCAGTAAACATTGCGGGAAATATGAAAAGAAACGTCGGTTGATTGAGTTATCTAACATTTATTAGTGTTCCTGGCCCAACCGAAACGTTGTTTCACAAATAGAAATGCGTTTCTCTTCGCATAAACGGAAACATTCCGTTTAAACGACGGCCCCGTTTTCCAAACATTTACCGCTTTTCGGTTGTTTTCTTTTCGACAATTTTCATTTGAGTTATATAAAAGGTGGTAAAATGCGTAAATGCCTCTGTCATCGGAACGGTTAAATTTTCTATACACTGCAGCATCGCAGTGATGTATTTTCGGTGCATTCGTCCCAGTTACCAACGTATCGTTTATTTATGTCGAAAGAAACGTTCAAAAGCCACCGCACAACTGTTAAACGATTATTACAAACCTAAATTACGACCGTAAGTTTAACTGAAAAATCAAATCTCAAATTTATCGGTCTTTAAATTACGCCGTTTAATTTTTTATTATTGTAAGAATACCTGTGATAAAATTAATATACAAAAACGTATGAAAGATTGTAAAAGGAAATAAAAGTGCAGGATAGATAGATGAAATTGAGAAAATGTGTGAAGTGAATCGGATAAAATATGCACGAGAAATAATTGTAGAAAACGACTAGAGAGACCTTCACGGTGGTACATTACTGTAATTTTGACTGTACTGATTTGTACTGATAACATAACTATTGGACCTGAATTAATTATTGTATATAAAAATGCCTCAAAAATACGACATCTATATAGTTACACGAATTTTTTTTCTTATTGATAACAAACCGGTCTAGTTGGAGCTTAGCAACACTGGACAAAACAAGATATACAATATTTGCTAGATGGACAAAGATTCGAATCGGACCATCAGTATGCAAAGCTCGTTATAGGGCTCCGAGTCCGAAAGTGCATCGGTTGTATAGATATAGCGACGCCCACGCGATCAATTCTCCTTTCAACATAAAGTCCCACCTGCACGAAATCACCACAAAGAACCTGTAATTCATCACACAAGTACTCGTACAGGCGGTGTTGTCAGGTGGGCGTTGAAATCGTTCTTTTATATTCATTAAAATGAAAGAACAATGATAACTCTCTACGTTTGCCTTTCTTTTCATTTCAAACTGTGAAACCGATGCGCCATGCCGGTCGTAAGATAAGTTTTTAATTGCCCAATTTCGAAACGGTCATCTATTTTATGAGTTCACATCGAAAAATTAATATATTGCAACTTTCATATTCTGATTATACTCGAATATCGAGTTCTTAACGGCAAAAAAGCGATATGTGTATAATAAAAATAAATTGTATATAATAATAATTGCATCTCATCGCGTCCTTAAACGGAAGCAATTACCAGACACGCCAACAAGAGAGCACGAGTTACCATGCAAAAGAGGACAGGTTAAAAGCCTAATAAAGTAATGGAAATACCTTCCCTAAAGCGACTTTACAAAATAGGATTTTCATTTTGCATACGCAGGACACACACGGACAAGATTCACGTTATAGTAATGCACGCGACCGAAAAATTTGAGCTTCGACGAATCTCAACTATTGAACTTCTAATTTAATTCTCATGGGAATATAACGATTCTATTAAACGGACTCAAGCTAGCCATATTTTAAGAAACTGATATATAATATTATTTATTTCGTTCGCAGCCAAAGGGACTTCGCCCACGCAACGACCGAGAAAGCTCGTCAGCGAGTACCAATACCGCAGGATACGACCGGTACTTATCTGAACAGGTAAAAAGCTAACAGACTTTCTAAAAGATCTATTTTCTGTAGATTATTTAGCCTTCATAAAAATTAAGGAGTCTGCTTTTAAGATTAGAATGCATAAAATCATAGTTATCTTAACACCGTTAGGAGTCATTCAATTCATTAAGTGGCTCTTAACAATCTTAGTGACTGACTGACTACCTGCAAAATTCTTTATAAACAAAATCTTTTCAATACAAAAAATCAACATTTTTCTTATAAACGCAATATACTAGAAATCAATTACGATAAAATTCTCAATATCCCCAATTTTCAACACGATTTAATTCAGGACATCTCCATAGTCAATTAGCAACAACTGTTCGAGCGAAATACAGTTAGCCATCGGAAAATCGCAATCGAATTTGCATAAGGGCGGCGATTTAACAGACTGCACCTTCGAGAGAATAATGAACCCGGAGCGAGGTGGGTGCAGCCGTCGAGCTTCGCAATAAAAGAAACCAGACAAAAAACAGCCTTCGGTGCCCTCAGGTGTCATAAAAAAGGTAATGGCCCCTTCCCACAGGTAACCGATTCTTCTGGAGAATACCTGTTCTGCTCGGTGGCGTGTTGGTCCTTTGGAGTTTTCGTGTGTTTCGAAAAGGTTGAATCTTGGAGGTTTGATTTGTTTGTTTATTTTTTTTCGAGAATGCTGCGAAATTACTTCGTTGAAATAAAATACAGGCGGACGCACAAATGTAAAGTTGATTTCGAATTAATTCGACAATGCTATTGAAATGTCCCGTGTGATTTTTTTTTTCGATTTTGTTCAAATCTGTATCACATATCTATGTAGTTATGTACGTGTTATTCATGAAACGTTACACTTCCTTCCGGATCATTGTTGTGGTGCAAAATGTGAATATAGTGAAAATACACAATTGTGATGCATTTCAGACATCGTTCGCATTTCGTAAGCAATACGAAGTCTTCTTCATGTTAAAAAAATAAATATGAAAGTATATACATAGTGAACTTTATAAAATTTCACGAATTCGTCGAGAATTTCATAACCTAAATAAATACATAGTGAAATGTCAGATTGACATTAAAACAACCATATTCCCCAAAGGGCACTTTACCTAGACAACGCTTCTTTTATCATTCACGTATCGCAGAATATGATATTTACAAACATTTTTCGGAAAAAAATTCAAAGCATTCATACATATTTCAACTCGGAGGAAATAGACATGAATGGAAAAATAATGACATACCTTTGAAAAATACATATAAATTATCTAACTACTATCTATTGTGAAGAGTCTCCTTTGTAACCAAGGTAGCTCTGCCTAATTTCAAAATACCTGTAAGTTTTACAACAAGGTTATCTCAAATACCAATAGTAACGACGATTCACAGAACATACATAATTCCTATTGAGTTTACATCTATAAAAAAAACAAACCACGAAACATAAAACGGCTTATCTACCGATCAAAATATTCAAATGGAGCACCTAGTCCATCAAATTTAACGCCACAATACTTTTTTTATGACGAGGATTTTTATAAAAGACGCCATATTAATACGATAAATAAATTTTGGATTTTTTTCACAACCACAATATAATGGAACATGTCAACCCTGAAGGTCGTGCGAAATCAATTCATTGGATATCGAATACAATTGGCCTCATAATGGATAATAGTTCGCTCGAGTGGCTGCTCAAGCAAACACCCTTACACCCAGAGAATCGAAAAGCCCCTTCACGCAATTTACCAGCCGCAAAGATATAAAAGAGACTGGATAAAATGAAATTTGTTAGCATCGGAGCATACCCCCCGATATAATAAATCAACCATTTTCATTTGTACGATTCGTGAGGATATAGAAAAAAAAAACTATTTTTTTCTGTTAAGTAACTCGATGCTTATAAAAACAAATGGTGATTATGCATTGATTTAATTGAAAAATATATTTATTAATAATTTAAAGTTCTCACTGATAAACTGACAGCAAATTTTCACTTATTATATCGCTTAACACAGTCGATTAATGAAAATCGGTGTATTTGAGTATTCCTAAAAACTAATCACATTATATGTATTAGAATTATTTTATAAAACAGAAAAGGTCATTCTAAATTGAACAATAGATAAGTATGCAGTCGATCGTGGCATAGGCCTTCAAGTTAAAACAAAATCCAGTTCACCCACGCGATTATTATAATTTGATTCAAACAAGACTTTATAAACATACTATACGATTACACACGATCACATGTACGACAGTAAAATTCAAAATATAAGAAAAGCACCACAAAACCAAATCACTCACCAATTTCAAACAAACATAACGAACACGCACGTGAAAAAGTCAGTATTTTTTCCTTAAACGAAAACAAAAATTTAGCAGTTAATTGACGATAGATAAGATGCACATGTAAAATGTGGAGAGCATTTCTAGTTTCGCAATAGCGACCAGTAAAACTGGATAGTTTGGACGGCGTGGGCGGCGTACTCACAAGACCAGAGTATACTCTACTGCCCTACGTGGGACGATGACAGCTTTCGTTCTGGCTCCGGGCACATACAAGATTCATATGAATAAACATGTAAGAGAGTATAAGAAACGTGTCCACGGCGTCGGATCGGCCAATTCGAAAGGGCATTTAGGCGAGAAATGTGGCTGAATCGAAGACACGGCGCCGTTCCGTTATTCGTTTTGTACGCATCTGAATTGCCATAGGAAATGTTGAATCTTTTGAAATTCTAAGACTTTCAAATATTTCTCATCTGAATTGTTGATTGAAAACGTTAAATCTTTATTTTGGTTCGAAGAACAAATAAAAATTTTGTTTTATAAATTTCCAAAAGCTTTAAACTCAAATATAGAACATATTTGAAAAATTGATATTTTTTACAAGAAATATGAATAGCGTAACATTATTATCAATTTATCAATCTTTGTAATTCGATTAGGAAATGGATATTTTTATAAAATGTGAGATTCGTAATTGCACAATTTTTAAATATTATTTACAATATACAATGTGCGATTTTTAAAATTCGTGCTTCGGAGCGCAGTCTAACGAGGAATTGTTCCCTTATCCTACCAGTTTGGCCGGCTTTGTTAAAGGCTTGAATGCTTATCCGTGAGCTTTAGCATTTCTTAATTGGACAAGGGTAAGGAATTTTTCGCGAAAATAATGAGGACCACAATATATGTACGAATCGAAAGAATTCAATGTAAAATTAATTGAACAGCATCTTATAAATCCACGTTAGTTTTTACGATAAACTATTTATAATAGAATATCTAAATCAAATACGGTGATGTTTGAAAAATAACGGCTCACATATTATTGTATTCAATGACATGTAAAAGTCAAAATCATAAAATAAACAAAATATAATGTCTTTGCCTTAACACGTAAAGGCAATATAGTTAATATTGATACAAAAATTTCTCGAGAATAGATAGACATTATATGAATCAGCGTATAATATTATATATACGTTAATTAAAAACTATTATCTTATCTCTTCGTATGCAAAAATAATCCAGATCATATGAATTCTCACATCACACAAAAAACACCACTAAAATTTCCAAATTTCCCGCCGTTCAATTTCGACGAAAACCCGCCAAATTTTCAAACCAAACAAACAGACGTCGGCAAAAAATCCACGGACCCGTCAGAGCGACGTCCATCTCGCAAGACCAGTTTGATTTTTTCACAACACAACAAACAACGGCGATCGGCTCCGCTCGAACGAGCACGCTCGTCACGAAGAGGGACACCACGAGGACTCACCAGCTAGTGTTTCCTGAGCTGCTGACAGTCTGATGCTGGGCCACGGAGAATCCGAAAAAGGAGTCGAGTCTTCCTCGCTTCATCACCGGCAGGTCCACGTCCAGGTTGAAGGCCTCCACCATGCCGAGGACGAGGATGAAAAGCAGGAAAAACAAGGCACGAGTGGCCACAACGGTCCTTGAGCACTCGCGTAACATTTTGTCGAGGCTTTTCGAACACTTTTTGAGGGTTTGAGATCAGGGAAAGCGGGAATATCGTTTGCCGGTCATCGTAAGTACGCGGTTCGGGGACACGCGTCCGACAGGCGAGAGGCTCTCGCTATGAATGAAGGTGTTCGGTTATTTCGTTCCGGGACCGTTGAAGTTTTTGAAATTTTCGGAATTAATGCGGGAGGTAATTGTGTTGAATTTTAATATTGTTATAAATTTTGGGCGATTGTAGTTTGTCGGCTGCGCAATCATTTATTTCGATGACCGTTCGAATTTTTTATCATTGTTTTTATTTATGTTTACTTGGAATATTCATCATTGATAAACAAGTATTTACATTTATTTTAATTGAAAATTATAATTTTATGAGATGATGAAAATTGTAACACGTAAAAAAGTTACTTTACTCACGCTTTATAATTTTTCTTGAAAATATTATTTTTAATAGACATCTTTTGACATTTTTCAAAATCTTTTTTGTTCCTGAATACGCGGCTATAGTCAAATTATGTTCATTTATATTTTCCCTACTGTGGAGTCTTTATTGCGATAAAAGAATAGAATGTTCGTAGATTATTTAAACGCACATTAATTATCTGAACTGTATCTTTTATACCTAAATAAAATGTAGTCGTTCTAATTATTTTTAAATTAATAAAAGGTAGTTTCGACTTTGTTTTCAAAAAAATAATTCTTCAATATCATTGAAATGTAGATTTAATGGATCATTTTTATAATTTTACTAATCAAATTTACTCATCCGAACTTAAATTATTCTAGGAAAATATGAGTTTCTCAACTTATTGTAAGTATAATATTATACATTATGGAGTCCTTTCGTTTATCATAAAAAAAAATTATAAACAAAATTAGTCCACAAAATAAAAAAATTCGATATATCAATATTCAAAATGTTTATTGAATTATTTGTAATACATACAAAAAAGAATTATACTTATAGAAATGTATCAAAAATACATCATATTCGAAATAATTTATTTTCAGACCATCAATTGAGTAATTTTAATAACTAAATACATACGATTATATAATATTAAAATAATTCTTAGTATTTCAAGACAATAATTTAATTAGTAAATTATAAAAAAATTATTTAATTACAGCAACGGGTGAAATGTGAGTTCAGTTTGAGATTGTGCAAATAATAAGTTCAACTGAGAATCAAGACCGACATTGTATACTTTTACAAGTTGTGCTTTAGAGTTTTCTGGTGTTTTTCTCATTAAAGCTATGCCAGAAACTCTCATTAAATGCACTTCAGAATCAACTTGTCCGCCACCAGTTGTGGCAAGTTTCATATGACAAGTAACATCAACTTGTATATGTTTTTCAACTAAATATTTTGATCTGCCGCTCAATTTTGTGACTAATGTTTTCTCCTCTATTTGTGGAAGATCTGCTCGGAAAACTGAAGCCTCACCCAAATGTTCCTAGCACGGAAATAAATTTGATTAATAAGTTAGTCATTAATTTGAATATTATATGAAATATGAAAATATAATTATTATTTACCCCATTAGCTGTGACCTCAAATTTCATTCCTGTGTGTACAGCTCGAGGTTCTAATCCTACTCCATCTGGATGTGAATCGGACCAGAAATAATTTTCTGGAGAATTCAAACAATCTGGTTCAAATGTCAATCTCTTTCCATATCCCATTCCCACTGATAACAAAAGTAAAGAACGTCCGTCGAATAGTCTGCGCTTCTGTCCAGCTAGACGAACTCGGTAATGGAATCCTGATATTATTCTTGAATCAACATATGTTCCTAAAATATAGAAAAAAAAATAAGAACACTCTTTTTCAAGTCATATAACTTATAAATAACTAAAATTTTACCAATCACTGGCAATTCATAAGGTTCAAGTCCCACAATTGTATATTTTGTAGGTATATCACCAACATCTTCTCCAATAATTGTAGTCCTTCTCAATGATGATTGTATTCCAGGTTTTAGCTCAAAGCCCTTTTTATGAGATTTCATACCAATTGATACATTAGTGATTTTGATTATCGCAGCCGATGCTTGTCGCCTATATTTCTTGATAATAGCAAGACCTGTAACAGGAATCAAAGACGTGTCTCCACTTTTTTCATACCACTCAATCTTACACAGAGCGTTGATTTTTACTTTTTTCTCTATAGACCCATCTATCAAAACATTTTGGTCTTGTTCAATTTGTTCTTTCTGCAAATAAAAAAAATAAATATTACTTTGTGCAAAAGGACATATAAAAAATACCATATACAAAAAAATATATGATACATGTTAATACAATATGAAAGAACAACATAAAAGATGCCTTATATATTGTTCCTGAATTATAATGATCCTGGGATGAATATGAACTCAAACCGCAACATTTTGAATGCCTTCATTTGGTTTTACTACGAAAACTTCATTAAGGTAACATATGGCCAAAATAATGTAATGAATGTATTTATTGTACATGAAATGAGTAAATAAAATTTATTTTACCTGTAATTGTACAACTTCTAATGTTCCTTGGGATTCATTATTTGTATCAAATATAGTAAATTTGTCACCAACAGATACAACTTCAATTTCAAAAGAAAATCCTTCAGGTCTGGAGTCGCTCCAAAAGTAATTTTCATTATTATTCAATTTTGATTCCCCGGATTCAAAAGTCAATCTTCTGGCATAGCCACGACCAATATTAAGTAAAGTAAGAGCCTTGCCATTGAAGAGGTAATTGGATTTTTGAAGCATATGCAAATTATTCACATCCTTCAAAAAAATAAATTATTATATTTAACGATTTATGAAAATAATTCGACTCAAGGTACAAAATAAAATTGTAACTAACCGGTAACGGTTTGACTTTGTATCTGAAACCAGTGAGTACCCTTGGATCAATATAAACACCAATAACTGGAAATTGATGAGGTTGCACTGGTGCGATGCGGTATACAGCTGGCAAATCTCCGAGAGCACCAGCATCCAACACTAACGGTTCGCGTCTGTTCCACTTTTTCAATCTTTCATTGTTGCTTGAACGTTCCTGAAAAAATTATATTTTCGAGTTGAAAATGGCACACAAACAACGCGCGATCACAATCCGCAACACACTAACAGTATTATTTTGTTGAAACTGACTGAAGAATCTCTCCAACACCGAATTGGCGACAGAAGGGATTTGATTGATTAGAACTATGACTCGAGTGAAAGCCAAAGATCCCAAATACAACTTCCACATCAGAGGCAGCTCTCGGACAACCGAATTTTGTAGAGAGCACGTCATTCTGGCACTTTGGAAAGTCGCGACCGATTTTGCTTTCAAAATTTTCCCGCTTGAGCTAGTCAAACGGCAACCATTGTCGAAACGGTCCGACCGATAGCCGAAAAATTATCAACTGTCTCTAGATACTAGAGATCTGATCGAAAAGGGACTTCAATTTTAGAACGTCGACCTTGCCCTTGGTGAAATCGCTGCCAAAATGAAACGTGGAGCAATTTTTTCGCACAAATAGAAATAGAACGAAACGAACGCTCGTCACAATGCCAGATCCATTAGAAATTTCTATTGCATATTTTCGCGGCTTTCGCTGCGGATTAAATAATATGAAGATGAACCGTGACCCATTAACGGAAAATGAAAATGCGTGTTGTTGTTCGCGAAATCGATGAAAAATAAACAACATAACGTCATATCATCGGTTCATTTAATGAACCGTTCATATTTTTCATTTCAATTGTCCAGTAACTTATTTACAAACAACTCGTTAAATAATAACATGACGATAATATGTGTTCGGGAACTCGAAACACAAATAATCGCTTCAAAGTCCACGTTTCCTAATTTTAAATTTCGCACGAACGTCAATGTCTGGGATTCGACACGCGGGCGGAAACGTTATATTCAAAACCGACACAACAATTATTATGTCACATTCCACGATTGAAACATTACGAAATCACAATGTCAAATTCAAGAGCTCGTTTCGACACATCGATCATATTCAAAACAAATTTCCACCATAGAAGACGAAAAGCGTGACGTCAATGGCAGACCTCGCTTCAAGGTTCACAGCAATCCACACAATCAGCCCTTCGTTGGGCAACATGTCGCTTAACATTTCGCAAAACGACTTCTCGGCCAATCGAGAGCCCGAGGCGCAATTGACACCGATCAAATGCATCAATCTATTGCGCGTGTCAGATACGAAGGGTCATCGTTGAAATGCGACTAATCATTTCCTGTTAATTGGTGCCTCGGGTCATCGATTGATTCGAATACTATTTTACAGTTAGGAATTTTTGTTGGATTCGTCGTGGCGTTGGATGCTTTTCGTGTTATGTGAGCGGATACGGATGTGTTTTAAGCGCATTGTGGGGGCTCGCCCTAATTGTGATACGGAAATGCAACTTATAGGGTAATTATGGTGAAATTGCGTTGGGTGGGTAGAGGTCATTAGTTAATTATTGTGTTGAATCAATTGAAGAGGTCGATAAAATTTATAGTTGCTGAATTTAAAGAAAAAACCACTACTTTGTTTTTAAAATTATATGAATTTTATTTCAATTTATTTTACTAACGTATGATATTCAAGGTGTTATAAGACAAAAATAAGCGAACACCGCATTAACGATACAGTGAAAAATATTTTCAGAAAGTCAGCATTATGATCATTCAAATAAATTAATTTTATAAAAAAAAAATATATTTTGCTGAAAATATATTTGAAATGATTTGAAATAGTTATAAATTTGAAATGTAAAAGATTTGCATTAAAAAAATATATATTAAAGAATAAATCCGATTTCAACGCAATTAAAATTAAAACGGTTTATCAAAAAAAAAAATCAAATAGGCGCATCAAGAAAAAATACAATTGGAAAAAAAAATCAGCAAAACGGATTCGTTCGTTTCGTTTGGGCGCCATCCAAGTTATCCAATTTCAAGTGACGTACGAACCGAACATAGTTAACTAATGACGATGCAACGGCTATTTTCTAAATTAAAGCAATAACGAACTGCGGGAATTGCGAGTCATCTTCGATTTTTCGAATTTGAATCGACATTCGACTTCCGGATCGACAAACACGATATGCGCACTGCGAAAATCAAAGGCTATCAAGGGAATGGGTTTGCGCGATATTCACGAGTGCGATAAAGAGGCTTGGAAAAATCGAGACGTGAAAAAAAAATGTTTGTTTAGCTTGTTTTGTTTTCATGTCGTCTGGTCAAGTTTTATCGTTTCGGTTGAGTTGGCGTCGAATTGGTTTCGGAATCGGTTTCAGCTGGTTCTTTTAGTTTTTGTTGACAATCAAATCGAGTCATTAATTATGTAGTTAAATATGATAAAGCATATAGGTTGAAGTATTTTTTGAATATTTATGGTTTTCGTAGCAACTGTTCAATGTTGTCGTTCGAGGTTTTAATGGAAATTAATCATAGAGCAGATTTCAAGGAATTTATTCTAAACTTGACGAAACATGAGATACGTCAAAAAAAATGCACGTCAATTTACAAACAGAAGTTTTAACTTGCAACATTTGAACAATTCGATTCGCAATATTTGAACAATTTGACCTGCAGATCGGAAAAACTAGCATGACAACAAATCATCCGAAGCCCAATTCCACAATTGTACAAATAGTATTGTATATTGTAGGTACGTTCAGTTTTAAATGACACGCTCGCTTCACATGTACCGATTATGTATGATTTTTTTTTTTTTTTGAAAAAGCCTTTTACCTGAAAATCTGGATCGAACACGTTATCCTCGCAATCGCTCTCGATGTCCGACAATACAAAGTTCTTCTTGACACGATCTTGGGTTTCCTGCAAAATCGCAAAACGAATAAATTTCATTGAATATCACGTATCGAATTAATTTTTTGCTTTAAATTTTATTATTTGAAGCCGAAAATGATCAACCTTGCTTATCTAGGTTAACGATAGAAACTTTTTATCGAAGATTTTTTGTATATATTTTTTTTAATTTGCAAAATAAAACTAGTTCAAGCTAGAATAATGCTTTCCTACGATTATATATTAAGATCAAACCATTTGAACCGAACAAAACAATAAGCGATAAAATAATAAATAATTTCCAAATTACTTGTGCCGATTCGAAAGGTTCAAGTGTATCGGAAATGTCTGGAAGATGATTTCCAATCGACCTGGCTCTGGCCAAGCTCCACATCCTCTGGAGATCAGCAGGAGCTTCCCCCACATCGTTGTTAACTGCTCCCAGCATTTTCTCTGTTTTATATCTGCAAAGTGTACAATTTGTAAATTGTTGAATTGACGATACACTTCTAACGGTTGACGTCAATAATCGCAATGTTTCAATGGAAATCGTATATTTGATAAGTATTAATGCTGAATTTATATCGACCATATAAAATTTGTATACGCCAGTGCTTATGTCAACAATTTAATGTTATTTTTATTAATAAAAAATAAATTGCGATATTGGTAAAAAATCCACGGAAAAATTGCTTACTTTACAAGCGCAATAAAAATTTTTGTCACATTACGTACACGTTTCTTGTTATCATTAGAAATTGGTGCATTGAAAATTTCGTTAGACTGCAAAAAATCATATTTCAAACATGAGATCGAAAAAATGCAAATTATAATAGAAACATCTTTCTCCATCTTTGAATACGTTTGTATGATGCATGCGATACTATAAATATTCTGGAATCACCGTTTCTATTTTACGTTGACAATACATAACCGCGTTCTTATAAATTTGAATAACCCTCATAAAATATTCATAAAAAATTCGTGATAATTAACCTGTCGTTTTTATTGTGAGAAAACGTGAAAATTTCATACAACGGGAAACCTAGTTTTCAACGAAACGACCAATCGTTCACATATCAAACTATTCGAGCTTTCTCCGAAAATTCGAATAAAAAAATAAATAAATTTTCACTTTAACACGACTGCCAATTCCCGACGAGGATCGCGAAAAGACGAGTTGGCCATCCTGATTCGCACAAACGGCGTATATTTCGAACTTTTCGAAACGAAAACACGGACTGACGCTTTTACCATTCGCGCAACGGGATCGGAACGTTCTGGAAGCTTCCGATGCATTTTTTGTTTATTTCGAAAAAGCCGCACCCGCGAGTATGTCCATACAACAATTTAGCACAAAAGCAAGTATGGGAATTTACCTGAAACTGATCTGAGGTTGATTTTTATTGGGAAGACGTTAGGCGCGACGCTGCAATGGCGGGAAGAACTGTCTTAACAACCTACCCTCGCAAAAGACGATCGTCGACTAGTGATATTTGTACGCGGCTCTTTATATAGCCGCTCGTATGGCCGCCAGTTCGGTTCAAAGATCGCGCGCCGATTATGCTCGTTGATGTGTTTTCTTTGACCGATTTTTGTTGATGTTGATGGCTCGAGAAGATCGGTGTTTGTTAAAAAAATTGTCGGCTCAAATTGGTCTGAGGCGGTTTTTGGATATGTTGGTAGATCAGTGGGATCAAGTATGAAAATTTTGATAGCTGTTGAAAATTTCGGTGGTGAAATCTAGTCGGGTTATGGTCATGTCATATGCGATTTGGATCGGCTATCTGTTTGGTGAAAATTAAAATCAAATTTGCGCGTAAAATTATCGATTGTTGATATTGTGACATTTGAGGTTTGATACGAAATGCCCTCATAATATGTGTTAGTCTAAAAAATTATGAGGTTTGAAAAAATGATTTCATGAGATTCAATACATAGAGTGTCGTAAATTCGTCTATTTTTTTCGATAATCAACTGACGATGAGCCATTTCAATATCGCTCATGTGTTATGTACTTTTTAAAAAATATTTTAAACGTTTACCAATTTAACTTCTACATTTAAAAATATTACCTACACCACTTTGCCAAAAATTAAAGAAATTTTAATGAAAATTCTATTAATAATATAGTGATTGATGATATTGTATTATATTTAAGCATTATACATATATAAATATAAATATGATATATTATGTATACTATTTTTCAAAATTTTTGATAAAAAAAGTTTATTCGATAGCTGATTTATATAATATTTGAATGCATAAGACTTTTACGATACAAAAAAATTCATATTTACGCGTTAACACTTCAAATTGATTAATGTTTAAATTTTGATGAATTTTTTGGACAGACAGTTTTGAACGATAGCAAATAAATCAATCAAAATATATTTTCTGAAATATTATTCAACAATTGTTGGAATTAATAAAAGCTACAGACACTATTTTGATTCGATCTTCACCATACTTGTCCGAAAATAATAATTCAGTTTATAATTGAGATATGGAAAAAAGCGAAATTTTCTAGTAAAACTTTTTGTGCAAAAATCATAAATCCACCAACCATTAAAAATCTTCTGGGTAAACATTATTTATGTTTTATAATTTATTTGTTAATGCGTTTATGAAATGGTTATTCTTCAAGTAAATAAAAATTAATTTGAATTATGTTATTATTTTTGAATCTCCCAATAAGCTGAATACTGAAATCATTCTATGCCAAATGATTTGTGGTTAACGATGTGAAATCGTATAATCTATTAACCATTCTTCACATCGCTCGACTTCGGTAAAAGGCATAACCAGTATTTTCGAACAGAAAAACTTGCAATTGTTCTTTTCTTTTTCTGTGGCTTTTCGTCTTCCAGTTTTGAAGAATAAAAATGCTTTTCAAATGGACTTGGAACATCATGTGAAAACGCACTTTTTTCAAGCCTTTTAATTTAATTATTTTATGGGACCTATGATACCGCTATATTCAAAAGGGATTAACA
>JAOXNN020000052.1:3976048-3989908 GCA_028571205.2 Hydropsyche betteni | reverse complement strand
AAAATTATTGAAAAATATATTTACCTGCCCCCTTCATATTTTTTTTGTTTAGGATCTTTTTTGTAACTCATGATAGAGTCTCTCATACTAGAAATTAGATCTTCTCGCATTAATCTAAACTGAACATCCAAATAATGTTCAACGTTATCATATGCCCCGTCTATTATATTTGGACGTACGAAAAACTCTTTTCGTGAAGTCAATTCATTGATGGAGGGAAGTATAGGTATTTTAGTAAAGTCGTTGGGAACTTCTATATTTTCATCAGGATTTTTTCTTTTCTCCTAAAAACAAATTAACATGAAAATAATTATAAAACGAGTATTACATTTAGTGAAAAATGAAATGCTAATAATAACTAGTTTTTGATCTATTTCTTCTTTTACAACTGCCAAATGAACCAGAAGACCGTCAAATTTTTCTTGTAATTCTGGATCAAGGCACTCCTTGTGATTGGTTCGTAAACTTTCAATAGTCATTTTGATGACATTGAATAGTCTTGGTAAAATTTCAACCGCAGTACTCGGAATTGTGGTTAATACATTTTCATAAAATTCAAATGTATTTCTCCAAAAATCATCCAAGTCATCCCAAAAAAATTTGTTAAATTGTTTTTCATTTATTTTTAAAAATGGTAAACTCAAGAAATACTGCTCTAATGTTGAAGTAAAGTTAGACTGACATATTTTCACAATGAGAGTCGATTTTGAATAATCAAAATGAACTTTACATATTTTGTTTAAACATTTCATGAAAAGCACAATATTATCAGGTTTCATTTCATTTTTCAGTGTGTTAGTAAATTTTATTGTTTGACTACTGAATTTTGAAAGAACGGTCAATCCATCTTGTGAAGACAATTCAAGTAACTCTTTAAATCCAAATTTAAATTCTCTTTTAGGTTCTGCATCATTTGTAGAATTAATATAAGTATTTTTAATACTTCTGCCACGTTGATTATGAGAATTTCTGTTAAAATCATCTTGTTGGGAATATTCAGAGAACTGTTCATTTCCTGAAAATGTAAAAACAAAACATAGTTTATATTATAATTTGGTACTAAGACAACGGGCGGACGGCAACGTACCGGTCTGAAACCAACAGTTTGTGATATTAAATAAGTAACGCTACCATTCGATAGGTGGACTGTCAAAGTGACAGGTTGCAATCGTGTATATATCTCGTTGGTTACGATATTTGACATTGGAATCACTTTTTTAATTTATTCTATCTACCTTATAGATATGTCGTTGAGAATGGTCTCAAAGGAATTTCAGTCATAATATTTGTATATTTTACACGCGAGTTACGATCTGTCATCAATGAGATTGTCATGTGTACATCAACACACCATAAACATTAAATCAAAGATCTATGTTATATATAAGCAGTGCTATGCTATCTATATATAAGCAGTATTAATAGTATTTCATAATAAAATCACAAGCAGTAACAATTGTATTTCACCAACGGTGTCCATAATAAATCGACCTAATCACTTGTACGAGAGAAGTCTGAATAAATATATAATACTAAGGTGACCATTTTTTTCAATATGCCAATATTTATGATGGCAACATAATTTTCTTTCAAAGCTTTGAATATCTCGATCTGTCTGAATAAGATCTTTCAATTGAAGACATTTGACGTTTCCTTAATTTTCCATCCAATAATTGTTCCAATCCAGTCGTCGTGGTTCGTAGTCAAGGTATCGTAACCACCGAGATATATACGCGATTGCGACCTGTCACTTTGACAGTCCATCTATCGAGCGGTAGCGATACTTATTTAATATCACAAACTGTTGATCTCGGAACGATACGTTGGCGTCCACCCGTTGTCTTAGCACCAAGTCCGATATTTAAATAATAATAATTAGAATAAAGGCGAATTTTTCGATATGTTACAGTTTGAGTGTCAACTTCGTTTGTGCACGAACAAACTAGTCTGTTTATTCACCTTCTAAATGCTCTAGTCCAATTGTTCGGGTGGTACAACAATTTTAGTTGTTTGCACTCAGATAACGCTCTTATGCTAAATATCAATAAGGTGGAAATTGGTATAAACTAATGATCGAGAAATACGCGTAGTGTTTGCCCGTCGTGTCAGTTTGAACTTCGAGAGTTTGTTTCAAACACGTTTTTACAACTCAAGCTATAACGCTAACTCAGCCTAACCCAAGCTTGATGATGCTTAAGACGTCTGATTTTAGTTTAAACGCAATTATATGTTGGTAAAATTTGACAGTTGACATTCGAACTAAAATCGATAGCTTGGGTATACCCAAACTATAATGGGTGTAAACAAACAAAATTTTACACTTGAACTGCGACAGATACATAATTTACGCACCCTAGTGCAGGATTAGCTTTTCGTCGAATTTAGCCGAACTGTGACGCGTTGATACCAAATTACTTTTGTGCGATAACAACACCGCCAGTTCACGAACGTCACAGCCGCCATCTCCCGGTCGCGTCGGACATTTCGATTTTCGGCAAAAATTCAGCACTCACGCGATCCGCGCCGAAAATACAACCGAAACTTCCAAATGCAAACTAAAAAGGCGTCGACGAACCGGAAGGGCCTGGCTCGCTGCTTTGGCCGCGGTGTTGTCCTCTTCCTCGAAAGAGTCGAGGGGGCCGGCCGCCGCGGGCACGAAAGCCCCGAGGGTGGCCGCCGCGGGGATGATGGCCCCGGGGGTGGCCGCCACGAGGGTAGCCCTCCATCCCTTGCACTGTCTCGGACGGAACGCGCCCGATGACTAATTGACGGGCCAGACGGCTAATCCGGACTCGAGAAATGTGCGAAAAATGCAACAGACGTTATCCGTTTATAAAACTGGTACTACACTGCACAGTCGAGAGTGAAGCTGTTTTTTCGCGACACGACTGAAAAGTTTTTTGTTTTGTTTCGGCGGATGAAAATACTTTTGGTTTTGCGACGGTCGCGATGCAATTACGTGATACACGTGTCGGTCGTAGCCAGGATTTTTTCGTGGGGGGGGGTAAAATACGATTTTTAAAAAAATGTTTTTTTTTTAATTTGAAATATACATATATAAATTTGAGTCGTTCAAAGAATTTATTTACAATCGTGTGATGTATCTCGTCACAATTCTCATAATTATAATTTGAAATTTAGGGGGGAAGTAAAGCCCTGTAGCTACCCTGGTTATAGTCGTGGACTGGTCATGTGTGTATAACGAAAGAATACCTGGAATTTCTGGACTTTCAAAATGTATAAAGTTTGTTTTGAAATTTTCATATATGTATACGAATTAATTATTGCGCGAATTAAAAAATTACGATTCCAATATTGTACAAGTAGATCGTTAATTTGTAATAGTACAAGTCTTTAAAATAAACTTTACAATAGTACCTGCTATGTTGGTAGCTTGAGGGAAGAGGAGATTAGGGAAATTATTAGTTTTATTATGAGAATTATGTCGAGATGTATCAAATGATCGTGAATAAATTCTTTGTAGCAGTACGTAGTACAATTTAAATTCCTATCCATATTTTCAATCTTATATTTTGATTTTTTTAAGATTAAATTGCATATGTTGTTTCATTTTATCGGAAAAACAATACTCATTGTTTCTGATGTTCATGTTTACGTATTCCATCACAATCATTTAAATTCTTATCATAAAAAGTGACACAATGACTCATTAAATTTCTTTGATAATATCTTTCTTATCTGATTGAAATAAAGGGATATCCCCTTTTTTCCATAGATCTTTTTCCTTTGTCCTTAAAATGGCCTTTTTTGCATGTTTTAGTCTATTGTAATTTCAAAAATAATAAGGGTTAAAAATTTATTCGACAAGATTAATAAATACTTAGCTTCAAAATTAGCATAAAATGCATCTTTGTTACGTGATTACACCGCACAAAACGATCCTATTGGCCAATTTGAACTATATTATTTTGCAATGTCCTCTTTTTTGAAATACAAATTTTTTCCCTTTTAATTTTTGTTGCATTACATTACCCTTGTAAAGGCAGTTTTTTTAAAATTGTTATTGTAACGGTGATATAATAAAAATTCTGTTGCTTCCGATGACCTGTAGTTTCATTCGAAAACACTTAAAATCATTACCTATTTATCTCTGAGGAGACAGGGGACCATGTTTTTCAGTTCGATTAATTTGAAAGTAAATACAACTTCATAATTTAACATTCACTGCCTAAGAAACCATAGATGGTTACAATCGGTGGATGATGAGGGGTGGGAAAGGGTTTTAAAAGATATTATAAGCATTAAATCTTCGATTTTTATAGAGTAATTTTTCTTTTCAATGAATGCATTTCTAGATGAACAATCCATTTTCATGAAATTTCTATTTTCGCGTACAAGAGCATACAATAAAGGAAATTTTTAAAATAAATCCAGATAAATACATTTATTAATTAAATATATTTTATATCCAATATTTAATTGTAACAATAGAATTTCAAATACATAACATGTTTAATTTTAAGTGCAGGGAATTTCAAACCTGCACTGTGGAAATATTACATACATGAAATGTGTACTTCAAAAGGAATTAGGTTATCTTAATTTTAAAATAAAATGATGACGAGGTTCATGGTTTTATCAAACACTATATGTAATCAAATTGTCATACGTAAAAAAAGAATGACTGATAAAAGCCGTATTTATTTGCACAAATCATTTTTTTGTGAATACTTTTTTATGCATCGATTTGTTATTTGAAACTGCACGAAAATTATTTAAAAAATCTTGCGTTTGATCAAACAAACCAACACTTAATATAAATCAATACAGAAAATAATAACAAACAGATAATTCTTTTTGTCAAAAATATACATATATGGATAAATACACATATGTATTTGTATATAGTATCATATCACACTAATTTGTAAAAATCATCGTTGATATATTTTTATACATTCATGGATATATACATACATATACATATATATGTATGCATAAACATACATACATGCATACACACATACACACACACACACACACACATATATATTTCTTATATATTCTTTACATATTATAAATAATATAATTATAAACTTTATAGGAATGTCTAAGTATCTATACAACAATATTTTTAATATAGCAATTTGGATCCAAAGGAAGTTCAAATGATGATAGAATAATACAGCTAAGGCAGTCAAGCTTGGAGGTACAAAGTAAATATACGTGCCTTAGAGTTCTGACTGAAAATAAGTTATATCATATTCTTGATTTTAAGTAATTAATAATAGAGTTAACGTTGAACACATATGTTAACATTACATATTGAAACAAGAACAGTGAAAATTCGATTTTTTTTTTACAAATAGGTATAATCTAATCACATCGAGTAAAAATTTTATAAATAAATTACATTTCACTGTTTGAAAACATAACAGATATTTACTGTTGTTTAAATTCGTATGTCCAAAGTACAAATTATAAAATAAACCAAATGCACATATGTACCCTATTCAAATTTTATTGAATTCGTTACCTAATGTATTATAAATAAATATGTATAAGAAATTCAACATATGATGGGCAGAAAAGTAATATAACAATTTTTATAGAAAATAAATGCTAAAATTTTCATAATTTTAAGCATATGCATTTCCTAAAAATTATTATAAAATAAAATAGATTTCATTAAAAAAACAATCAAATTTTTATACTTCAAAAGTGATTAATGATTTAATACATAAGATCTGAAAAGCGCGAAGAAATGAATCTTCATAATCATCAAAATAAAACCCAGTTTTTCTTGAGAAAAAAAAATTGAGTGTGCTATGTATTGTATAGGGGCATAAATATATTCGTTGCCTTTATAAGGTCACTCATAAAACATAATTTTCATTGGAAAATACTTCTGTTTTATCAAATACAAAATAGGTAAAAAATGTAGAACATTAATAATTCTGAATTCAATTTTACATAACACGTTCCAAAATCGATAAACAATCACAATGACCTGAACAATCAAATATCCACATTCAACCGTAATTACGCTAACTTTGGTAATTTGATGTCAGCTCAAAATATGTGAGAGACGATTAAATAACAACATGAAATGTTCACTAAGCTAATACTTATTAATAAAATGAAGTATTTCTTTGAAATTTGCAGTTAAACAAAACGGAAATTCAATAATATTATTGTGTCACGTCAAATCAAAAGATCAATGTTAATTGAAATTTTTAGAGAAAAGTTTCAAATAATCAAAAAATATTGTTTCTACCCTAATTTCTATTTCAAGTATTTTTAACCACTAAAAATGCAAATAATGTTGAACTTGGATCAATTTTATAATAATGTTTGTTTACATCAAGTGCAGATTATCAAAAATAAAAATTCAGCAAATGTCATATCTAAATATATATTATTTACATTATTAAGTCAATTTATATTTGTATGAAAAATTATCAAAATGTTTTTAATAGTATAAATCTTGATATCATTTAGACTAAGCAAAATACAATTCTTTTCATAAGCTGATGAGATACATTATAATGAAAATTGAAAACTAAAATCACTGAAAAAAAAAAAAACAGAAATACAATATCTGCAGTCACTTCAGCAAATATATCATTTCATGTATTATATTATAAAATAATTAAGTATATACTTCTAAATCACTGGCTTACGCTATAAATAATTTACTTAAAATAATTTAATTTTAATACAATCAAAACATTTTGGTTACATTTCAATATATATTTATATATGTGGATCAATGTAAGATTTCACAAAATATTCAATCAATAATTTGTTTTTAAAACATACTTTTAATCAACACTAGCCCATCAACCTGCATTGTGTTCCCAGATTTAGTTTTGTATACAATATGTACACTACTGGGATGCATAATATTTGGGTTTGTTGATGTAAAGATATTTGAAATGAGAACCAGAAGATTTAGTGAAAGTTATTCACTTAGCATCATCTTGATCCATTGGTTCTTCTACTTCTTCATGACTTGTTTCTGGCGTTCTGCAATATACAGTACAAAATTAGTGACTGATAATTATGGTCGGTAAAAAAAAGATTTCTTAAAATACATACAAAGTAGCATGGTGTTGATGCATTGATAAAGAAGCCATTGCACTAACTGTATCAGCTGCGTCACGTTCGTTTTGCCCTATACAAGAAATAGAATACGAAGCATTTTTGATGCATGGCCAGTGAGAAAGCTAAATAAAAAAATATAAATTAGTAAATTACAGTTTTTGGTAAGAAATATAAAGAACAATTTCTTATATTATTTAATAAATTGTCATATAAACAAGTACCTGTATGGCAATAGTCTTTTGAAGTGTTTCAATCGCACATGGTGCAGGAGGTCTGATTAATTCTTCTGGCGAAATTGGTGACGGTTCATCACCTAATAAAGCTCTAACACATTCCTGAGCACAATCACAAATTGCAGGCAAATCATATCCACCTTCTAAGGCTAAAACTACCTGAAATTAATAATTTTTATCAGTTGACGTATCAAACTATTGGGATTGAAATATAAAAAAATATATATTAAAACGTACTTTTCCATTGGCAATTTGCAACAATTCTTTCGTCATATGTCCAAAACAAGCAGGTGATACTTTATAACCACCTAGTGGAGGAGGATGTCCTATAGCTGCATCAAAACCACATGATACTAACACTATTGAAGGATCAAATTCCTAAAAATCAATAAATGTTAATGGAAGGAGTTTGAGAATATTACATCAAATAACAAGCATAAATTACCTTGGCTATAGGGATAACTATAGTTCTGAAAGCAGCTAGATATTCTGCATCCCCTAATGGAGGATTGAGCCCTCCAGACCACGCAATATTTACATTATAACCTACACCTAAGCCAGTACCACACTATACGAAAGAAATTATATTGAATTAATAATATGTCAACACATGATATTTAATACCCAATATTCAACTCACCTCTGTTGGTCCACCAGTTCCTGGGAAAAAGTTACCGTCGTCATGTCTATGTATGGATAAATAAAGCACATGAGGATCGTCGTAAAATATTTGCTGAGTACCGTTGCCATGATGAACATCCTGAAATATTTAACAGTCGATGTTAGTTGTAAGTTAAAACAATTTTTTAATCATATAAATAAATTTGTTATTTTAAATATACCCAATCTACAATGAGTATTTTCTTCACATCAAGTCTCTGTTGTAACAATCGGGCTGCAACGGCTACTGAATTGAAAAAACAAAATCCCATTGCTTGAGAAGCTTCAGCATGATGACCTGGTGGTCTTACAACTGCAAATCCATTCTAGAACAAGCAAGACGACACATATTACAACTATTTTTTTTATATAAAATAGCAAAACAGCAAAAATAAAAACCTTAATATCTCCCATGTATGTTTTATAAGCTAAATCAATAACACAACCAGCAGCCATCCTTGCTGCTGGAGCAGTATGTATTTCATTCCATGTTGTATCAGAATCAATGCCAATTCCTCCACAGCCTAAGCGTACAAAACTTTTTATGGGGAGTGTTGCAAATTTCGAAACGTCAAGTTTTTGTCTATTTAAAGGATTTGTGCCTTGAATTATGAATACATATAAATTATATATCGACCGAGGATATGCATTTAAATATAATAATTTATAATAATTACCGAATAATAATGTATGAGCTTCTTGGTGACAAGTTTGTAATTCTTCGAGAGATGCTTTGCGAGACCTAACACGATCACATCTAGCGACTAGACCTGTTTCTTGGAGTCGTGCCCAAACGCTTTGTAAACGACCTCCATGTTCTGGATGGGCTGAGTTATCACCACAAACACAAGCGTGTTTAAGCATCAAATTGTCATACGCTAATCCTGTAGTAGGTGGAGAACCAAGTTCTCGTGCCGCACGAGAAATAGTGAGATTTACACCAGTTTCCATCGGAGAAGTAGGAGAAGGTGGTGCTTGGGGAGGTGGCGGAGGTCCCAAATGCACAAGAGGCGAACTTAAAGCTCGACACAAAGGACGTCCACGAAGTGTAGCCTCGTCTGAATTTTGTGAAGAATGACGCATCATCATACTCCTTTGTTGTTGCATAAAGGTCGGTCTATCAGATTCATTTTCATCATTTGATGCTTTAGCTTTTTTATCAGTTAAGTCTATAACTTCAGCAGTCTCCTCTCGCTCATCTAACTGACCAGTTTCTCTTGCTCCAGCTCTAGTGAGTACTGTTTGTCTTATTTGTTGTTTTAAGTAATAGTGATGATGAGGTACTTCAGATGAAGGTGCTGTACCTACTAGCATCGGATGTCCTAGAGGTAAAGGAGCAGATTGTGTTCGACCTAAAGGCCGTTTATTCAAACGAGCGTGGGCAACTTGAATATCAGTAATGGGTTGATGAGGCGGAGGTTTATTATGGTATGGTTCTACTGACAACATGGGATAGTAAGGCAATGAAGGTGGCAACATTCCTTCAGTCAGTGGAACTCCTAATCGAGCTGTGAATGCAGCTCGCACTTCAGCTTCTGACACGGTAGGAAGCATGTTAGACTCCTAAAGTTGAGAATAAGAATAGAGAATAATTGTTAAAGGTATTTTTCTAGGAAAAAAATAAAAAAAAATCTTACAGTTGTAGAACTTGAAACATGAGGCCGTCCCAATGATATGTTAGGCATAGAAGGACTACTAAATAAAGAGAGATCACTAATGCTTCCTTGTTGACCATAAACTTCTTCAACTTCTTCACGAATAGGTGCAGCTGCAGTTGGAGATCCACGAGATCCAGCAGGAGCACCAATTGGAGGAGAATTTGGACCAGAATCAGGATTACTACTACCAGATGTTCCACAATCTGTAATATAAATTTTTTATATAAAAAGATACATAACAATATATTGAAAGAAGTTTGATTTCATATAGACAGTGGTCTCTTATATAAGACAGGGAAACTGTTCCACATTAGAACTTGTGTTCTATATGTGAAGCATACATTTGTGACATGTTATGTAGGGTCATTTTTGATTTAATGACAGTCAAAAATTTTCTTTCTGATTAAATGGGAGAGCACTGTATATATTATAATTGTTATAAAACTAAATAAATAATATCTTTAAAATACACATGAATGATAATAAAAAATATTGAAGAATTTAAATGATATTTTTCATTTTTTTCATGATTGGGTTTACATATTGATTAAAAATAATATTAAAAAAAAACGAAAACAGAAAATGATTAATTTGGATTGTAATTTAGTGTAAAGTTAAAAAGTTATTATTAGTATATTTAAACATGCGAAACTTCAAATAAAAGGGCACTATAAGTGATATAACTAAAATAAGAACTCAACTCAAAAGTGCAATAACAACTGAAAAAAAAATTTAAGACAAAATGCAACTTTTCGAAAATAGTAAGTGACTAAAAAGTTAATCACACTCCAGTACATTGGCAATAATTACAGTTAATTAACACTTTTTAACTTTCTAAACACTAAAATTTGTTGTTTTTATAGCTAAAAAGTTTATATATTATATTAAATATAAAATTAATAAGGTTATAAAGTTGAGTATATCACAGCATTTCCTAGTAACTTCTCAGTATAAAAAATTAAAACGGAATATGTATAGTGAAAATAAAAACACAATATTATCAGCAATTTGTATGAAAAAATGATTTATTCAAAAAATAAATTCAGAAAAAATTAAGAAATTTTGTCGTCAGTTTTGTATCAACTAAAACTAATATTTACTAGAGTATTTTTTGAACAGTTAAAAAAAACTAACTGAAATTCAGATTTTATAATCAGAGCTAATGCATGCATTTTGTTTTATTTTAAACTGTAAAAATATTATATCATCGATAAATATTACAATTAAAATATAAATTATATGAGTTGTGTTTTCATGAAATAAATTCATATAGAATTGAAACAAAAAGTGGTAAGAATGCATACTTGCAACAGTTCGAAGGGCAACAGAGTGGTGATGAGCAAGCTTGCTGGGACTACGGTGTTTGAGAAGACGGTCCTGACGTCGCGCCATTGGAGACGCGCGTCTCTCGATCACACGCTGCTTCAGCCTCACCTTGAGTAAGTTGGGCTCCGAAGCTGTCAATCCCGATGGAAACATTCCCAGTGGTTAGTAGTGAGTGTAAGACACATTCCATATAAATATAAATTTGTAATAGGGAGATTTTAGTGATAATATTTCTTTCGGTTTATATTAATTTTTTTTTTTTTGAGATACATTCAATGAAGCAATAACGTTAACAATATTTCGGCTCGTTAAAATGATTGTTTTTTTTCTTTTAAATAAATAATTTACTTCCACGTTTTTTTCCGATTTATATAAATTTGAAAATAATGTACTATAAAAATATCCAGAGTATAAAATGGACTTGGCAATTTGCATATACATTTAATATACAAGTATATCTTGTGAATATGTTAATGTTAATATAATTTACTAAATTCGATCCTAAAAAGCAAAACACAAGTATTTCATTCCGGATTAGTATATATCTACTAAATCACACACACAAACACTATTTTTACAAAAATAGCTAATTATTCAAAAAAAGTAAAGTAAAATAAATAAATAAAAATACATACCAGTTTTTCGGAGTGGAAAATCTGAAGAGTCATATTTTGTAATTACAGGTTGCTGTTGTTGTGGTAATCTATAAGGATGAGAATTACTAACTCCTGATGTGATGGATTCGCCTGAGGAACTTTTAACTACACCCCTGAAATGAAAAAAAAAAATTGTTAAGTTTCAATTTACATTAACATTATTAATAAATGTGAAGTAATAAACTCAAAAAGTTAAAGGTGGATTATTACCAATTTCTATAAGGAGATCCAGGTACTGTTCCATTAGCAGATAAAGCATTAGCTTGTTTTTTCATTAAAAAAACCTGCAAAACCATCATAAACACATTACTAATAAATAATTCAAATAAAGTATCAATTGATTTTTAAATAAACAAAATAAGTTATTATACAAAAACAGTTAAGTATTAACAGTTAATAGTTAAAATATTAATACCTGTAATTTTTGTTTAACTTCAGTGGATGCTATTGCGCTATGGTCATGTTTGTCTTTTTTTCTAAGCGCATCTAATCTTTCTCGTTCTCTTTGTTCACGAGCCACTTGTTGCTGTTGCTGCTGCTGTTGTTTTTGTTGTTCTTCTAATGCTCGTTGTTGTTCCCATAACTAAAATAAATGTTAAAATAACCTAATATTAATAAAAGCCATTCCGCTTGTCGACAAATAACCGATTAAATAAAAAATACCTTTACATGTTGGCGGATTTGTGCTTCATGCTGCTCTGCCAATTGTTGTTGTTGAGCATGGAAATGTTGTAAGAGAATTTGCTGTTGCAGCTGCTGCTGCTTCTTCAGCTGCGAAAAAGGGAAGTGCTGACAATTGGTGAATGCTGCTATCATTATGGCGGGATAGTTTATATCGATATTATTTATAATTTAATTTAATGCAAAAAACCAAAAACGATATTTTTTTTAAAACGTATTGCATAATGATATGTTAATGATTATTGTATGTAAAACATAACAAACTTAAATAAATATTCTATTATTTGGTGTGTAAGTTTCGTTTTAAAATTTTACAATATGTATTTTAAAATAAGCATTAGTGTTGTGTTAAATTGTTCAAACGATTCTAAAATTGAGCTTAATGACGGTAATTGAAATTTTCCTCATTACTCGTTAGCATGTCTATTTTTGTCGTCAACCTCACTATTGCGACTCAAAGAGTGAGTTGCTCAAATAAAACAATTCCGACTGAGATCATCCGTGTATGTAACGAGTTTACAATTAGCATCGAAAAATTTAATTATAGTCATCGATAAGGGTAAATTTTACATTTTCAAATCTAAAATTAACACGGTCAAGGGGCGAAACCAATTTATTGCATAGCGGCGGAAGGAGACTTTCAAAGGAATCCGGAAAAAATTACGAATTAGAGTGTATAAATTTTCTTTCGAAACGACTAAAAATAATGACGGATTAGAGAAAACGAGAAAAAGTACAAAAAAGAAAAGCATTCGTGCGTGAGCATTTTTCTAGAGGCAAAGGTCTCAACATTAAAAGGGTCTATTCGTCCGCGGCGAGAAACCGACAGCGTTCTTTGAAAACATTGCAACTGAAATAGAAGTAGATACGGTTCGTTAATCAAAGTTGACCGAGTAATCAATTTTTTCTAAAAGAACACATTCCCAATAATACGTTTTTCATAATGAAAAAACAACAACTTCGGCTTCTCGATATCACAGAGAGGTTGAAGAAACCTGGCGAGTATTATTTATTAGACAAATTACCAATTTAAAAGAATGTCAACAACGGGACACACGAAACACAATTGAATTTATAAATAGGCAAGTGTACACAAAGCTAGTACACACAACACAACAGTGCGAATTCATATTTAATCGCGTTGACTCTAAACACCTGTTATAATTCACTTTATTACGCGCCTCATCTGAAAAACGCAACATATACCACTAAAATTTAGATTAACCAACGAGAAGAGTTGAAAAAACAAAAAAAAAACCCCTCATTATCAAACACAAACAGAATAGTTCCAACGCAGACAACTCATGTTTATTCACATTACTTTCACAATAGCTCGTGTTTTCGACTTTTCCAGAAACGCGCCGATATATTCGTTAAAAATACTCATTTTTATTTATGTTTGGATCGAATGTGCATAATTTAGCGGCGTCTCGAAGCCATCGTCGGTTCGATTCGCAGTTGTCTACGTCGCGTTTTCGTGACGACTTTTTTTACAGTTACACATCCTAATTTACATCGGAACGAAAGCGAAGCATCAAATGTTGCGTTGATGAGTGTTAATTGCGTAGGAACATATGC
>JAOXNN020000052.1:3938322-3967052 GCA_028571205.2 Hydropsyche betteni | reverse complement strand
GTCATGCGAGGCCGAGCGAAGCGAGGCCGAGCAGAGCGTGTTCGAAAAGGCGAAGCCTTTTCGGATACGCTCGTATAAAATATAAACAAAAATTCAAGGATATATTTTTGTAATTTGATCACGTTGGCTTCGAAAATACAAAAAATCACCACAATAGGTCTATAAATTTTCAATTCTATAAAATACAAAAGCAATCAAAAATAACCTCCAGCTTTGTACACCGAAATATCACAACAAAGCCGGATAAAATGTTTTTTGAACTATAAATAAACCGATTTTGAACGTAACAAAAAACGAAACGGTTCAACAAAAGTGCACGTAACGCAAATTTTCACGAATCCCGGGGTACGTTACCGCCCCCTTGTTCTATTTTCAAGTCGAAAACTGGGACAAGGGTGCACTCGATACTCTATTTATAGCCTTGGGGCTATGGGGGCGAAAGGACAGGGGGGGGCACGGGCCACCCACCTGCCCTCCCTCACCCCTCGGCAACCTGATTCCCGGTGCAGCGGCCCGTGTGCGCCACTTGTCCCACACGACCTTTTCGAGTCCTCCCCTGTGCGAGGAATCCGACCTTCGCGTGTTCGGGGCGGGGTTGGAAAGTGGCCGAACTGGGTCCTGCCCTGTCTGTGTGCGTTGAAGGGTCGTAAAGTCGAAAGTCGCGATAAGGAAGGGCGGTCGATGAAAATCTCGATGTTTGGATGGGTAACTGGGGTGTTTTGGTTCAATGTGAAAATTTATGATTTCTATGTGAATTTAAAATGTTTTGGGGTTTAAAAGGAATATTTGATGCGTTAAGTGTAAAGTTTTAATTGAATGTTTTAACTTGGATGAAGAATTTTGCTTAGTTAAGTTGTATTTGAATTTTATTTGAAAAAAATGTGTTTGGTAATTCATATAAATCCATATGGAAATACATTTTGGTCGTTAAAGTCAATATGTTAGTATTTCAAGTGATTATTTTAAACTAAAATCATAAATCAATAGCATTGACCACAAAAAGTTAAGAAACTTTTGAATCATATATTATTTATGAATTTACAAACTAGTTTTTTCTTAAAAAAAAAAAAAATATATTGAATCTGTAGGAATGACTTTCAAATATTTCATGGATAGCAAACGTATCAATAAAAGAAAAATAATTCATTTTTATCTAATTAACAAAACTGTTGCAATAAATTTCCATCAACAAATGCCACAAAATCGACATTCAAACGCGAACACATACTTTCTCCAATTTCTTAATTACAAATTAAATTTTCAAACCGCTCTCGAATTCAACATACAGAACCAACACAAAACATACAATACAACCGAATAAAAAAACCCGATTCCGCACTCCTGCACACAACACAAGCCCGAACTCGCATTCCCGACCGATGCACCGTCCATATGGGTCAGGAATTGGGTTAGGGGTGTCAAATGCGCCGCCCGCCACCCTTGACCCGATTCCGGGACGCATCTCCCGTTCGCCCACAAAAGCGGGAATCGAAACCCGAAACGACAATGCACATGTGCCCGGATCGAATTCGCCATTTTTCCGGAAGGCCGTGACGCAACCGGCCTGCACAAAATCGATATCGCCCCGTGACGGACGGCGAACGGTCACGTGTCCGAGTCCACGTGGACGCAGGCTATGGTGTCGAACGAACCTTGTAACGGCCGTTGCGTCATAGGCGTCTCTAAAAATAACGACCTGTGACGTTTGTCGGCGTTGGGTAATTCGCGTCGTGGAATATATGTGTTTTGTTGATCGCGATTGTCGGGGTATTGATTTGTTTGTGTGGTGAAGAACGTGTCGGACGGCGGGCTATTTCGGGCACAATTAAGTGCGAAACTTCAAAAGAGTCTGGGAGATTTTCGTTGGAAAACTTTGGGAACGAACGAGTGTTATGCTAGACGGTGAAAATGTAAGTGTGAAGTTTTTCTTTTTCGATCGGCAAGAAGAAAAAACATGAAACTTTGACGCGCCTTTGAAAATTTTCGCTTTGCAATTTATCGTTTCGTAATTATAGACTTTGTGGAAAAAAAACTTTTTAATATAATTGAGTTGAAAATAATATTATTTCTTTATACAAAAAATGTATATTTTTAGTATTTATTATTCACAGAAAAAGCGAGTTCGAAGGTTAATATTCAAAATATATACATGTTTACAAACGTCTAAATACAAAGTAAACAAAGATTTTTTCATTCTAAATGCGCAAAACGTATATTAAATTTTTACGTCAGATGTATACAAAAATAACAAAATTGTTTAATATCCCATTCTATTATATATTCACAATCAACATCAATATTCTATCTTTAGGTGCGAGTTCGTCGAACTATCTTTGGCTTTCGACGAAACATCAAAGTTAAAAACGAACACAATTAATCCAGGGTAGTTAGCCGACGAGTCGAGCCAGAGAACAACCATTGAAAGTTAAACTTGACCGACTTCCCGACGCAAGGCCGACACAATTATTACACTTTTTCACATATGTAATCGGTCAACGAAGGTTGCAACAACATATTCTATTTTTAAGCCGACGTCACGTCCACAAAAAGATACGATTTTTACATACGTAGACATTCAAATGGACATATCCACTTGATCCCCAAACTATGCAAATGTCGTCGTCGAGTGTGAACGATCGATGCACACAAAACTGGAATGCTTTGTTCGATTTTATCTGTTTCGTAGTAAAAATTTACTATGCGCGTTAAGAAACGTAACCTTGCGTAAAACAAGGAATGTTTATTAGCATAATGTGCATATTTATGTATGAGCACGTCACGTTCACTCGAGTCTATAATTAGAATGCTATTTGCATTCGTTTTCAAAAGCCTACACGTCGAAGATTTCCGCTAAGGATTCGCAATGAAAAATATAATGAAAAGTGAAATGTCGCATGATTTCGATTTTTCGAAATAGATGAGACGCAAAACGGTCCGGACGACCATGAATCTGAAGTTAGGTGTCAGAAGTCAACGTCTTCCGACAAACTCGACAGTGTACACAAATATATTTTTCAGAGTTCCCTCTTAGTGGCTTATATATTTCTAGTTGCCTCATATTAGTCACGCCGTTGACTCAGATAAATTGTCCCATATCTAATTAAAAATAGATCCGACATGGCGCTTATCTATTTTTTGACGTTCTACGTGTTATTCAAAATCGATAACGCTTTGTTGTTGTGAAAATAAACAATGACGAAAAAACGAGATTATCTACGAAGATTGTGGTTATTAACTGGATTATTTGGAAAACTCGCGTTATCGTGTAAAAATAAACAAACATTTCGTAGGAAAATTTTGTATTTTATTTTTCAATGATATTCGAAAATAAACACGATCGCCGACGTATTTATATAAACGCATACTAATTGTGAACATTATAATGAAATACTTGCGCATTCTATTCTCCTTGAATTTATACTAAAGCAACTATTTTGCAATTAGCACTAACTTACAACTGACTTTTATATAACGAACACCTCAGGGCGAGTGATTTGATAAGTATTTGACGTCAATCGTACGAAAAACACTACTGTACATCCAAAACTTGTTTGCGTTGATAATTCGACGAGAAATTTGCGCTCCGGAGAAAACCGTCTCGAACCGTCCAAAGGACGAACAAGGGCAAAAATTTCGAACCACTCGCATATTCAACATCGAAATAACAATGATGGGATCTGCAGAGGCGTCGTCGAGCAATCAAATGTTTATCCGCTGGTCACGACGCGATCAGGTAATCACGGAATGTTTATTTATAAACTCGATTTATTTATAAGCCCGTCGATGATTCAGCCGAGCGGCCTCTCCTCAGGTATGCCTACTATTGCACATTCGACAATAAAACGCTCAGTTTTATTAAAAAGAAATGAAGCAATTTTCCAATAGAACACATGTATGAACGGTACGAATTTAAATATGTTAATTTTCGGGATCGTATCGAGGTGCAAGTCGCGATCACGCATACGGCACGTGTTTTTAACGTGAAACACATATCGAATCGTATTATCGTATTCGTGAAAATTTGTTTACGTACACGACCGCAAAATAATAATAATAAAAAAAGTTTACCAATAAAAACAGGACAAATGTGCAATGCTACATTACGTATCAAAAGATAATTTTTTTATCGATGAAAACAATTCCGCGAATTTTCCGTACACGTAACCGAAAAGTCGCGTTCTGACGTTGAACCATCGAGCACCTTCGATTCCGAGAAGCGGACACCGCAAGCGACTATATTATATCACATACACACACACACGACACGCTTATAAATAAAACGGGAACGTTTAGTTACCATTAGTCAGCGCGGACGAAGGACGCTCGAGGATCCATATAAACTTCTCACGGAACAAAAACGCCCGATCCCACGATGCTTCGGTCGGCGGCTAAACATAGACCTCTTGTATCTCATACGGGTATGGAATGGATGAGCGGCGCTCCTCAAACATTCGCGGACACAATGCCATGGCGATTCCTCGAGTTGGAACGGGATGCGGTCAGAAGTGTACCGGTGAAACCGCAATTTCGTCAACAGTATGGTCACCATATAAGAGTGTTATACAGTGACCGAAAGAGGGACATGTCGTCTTTTTTTTTGATTAAACTAATTAAAATTAACCGCATCCTCATTTAATTAATTTCAATTTAAATAATTGCGGCATAAATATTAACCAACTAACATAACTATCGCGCTTACGAATGACATACAGAGATATACCTAGTGGGATGAACGCATGGACAAAGAGAGAAAGAGAATAATTTGCGCGATCATTAAGTTAATTTAAAAAAAAGGCCAATGACGTGTGTTCTGCCTAGGTTTGAGCCATGTAGAACCAATGGTCTCGCCTCGTCTGTCAAACTGGTCATCGAGGGCGCAGTCTGCTTAGAAGACAGCGACCACATAGATATGCATACCGTTGGTCTGTGAGCCTCCTCCGTTGGCATGGACGGATTGGCTCTTATGGTGCATGTCCCTTACCGAAATACGACTTGGGCTAGCGCAGTAAGGTATAACCTAGACTGCTACATTTGTCTGACAAGGCCTTGTCCTGCAGTGGATAACTAACAGGCTGCTAATGATGATGATGAATATAATATTGAGAATTATTAAAAATAGTACCCAATTGGTATATATGATATTTCTATAATATTTTTATTGCCAACTATTATAATGTTCACGTTTCGTTTTTTTGACATAGTTTTTTTTCTAATAAAATATGGATTATTTTGAATATTTTTCTTATTAATTAAAATTTAACATTACGTGATTTTTCACCTAGTTTTTCTAGTCGATGGTAAAAATATACATATTATGCTAAATCGATTTAACGCCGTTTAATTTTTCGTTGAACGAGCCGCCGGTCACGTTCACCGAAAAATATGCAAATTTCATCCATATACGGATAAATTAAATGTTTCAAAAAAGAATAATATGATAATGATTCGATGTGACTACGTGACTGTTGGTGGGTAATTTTTTGAGCACAAAAATTTGAAATATTCGCGAGGGCAAAGCACGAGTGGTAAACAAATAAAGGCGATCTTGTGGTGATGAACCCACGAAAGGGCGAGCCGGTGGCGACGACTTTGCTCCAGAAATAACGCGCGAGTTTCTATTCCCGGACGAACGTTTAAACGGGAAGAAAATTACGCGACAAAGGATTCAAGATGCAAATAATCGGACGTTCGGTTCTAATTCGAGACGGGAATGATGAAAGCGGAATTCTGATGGTTTGTCCCGTTCTTATGGTGGGTGTGCTCGTGGATTTTCCGGGGGCGGATAATAATATTGCTCGATTTGCATGAATAAAGTGCAGGAATAGAACGTTGATAAGATAATTGCGACGATTTGAGAAAAAATATAGAGTTAATTGGTTAATTAATCATAGAAAATGTTTTAAGTGCGCATGAACGTAAAAATCGACATTGAGATAATGCTTCTAAGAATAGCATGATTGATAAAGTGCAATTATTAAAAAAAACTACACAATGAATAATTGAACATCGAAAACAAACGTTCTAATAAAATATTCAAACATTCGGGATGACTAAACAGCGCCTAGAATCAAGCGCAATTTTCCGAACCTATTCTATTTCGAACAACAATGCAAACTCCGCAAAATGGCTGTTCACCGAAGCAGATGCGCTTCACAGTCAGAAAATGCGGCTTCCCGATTCTTTGTCGAGGCCGCTTTGTCGACGACGATGACAACTGCAGTTTTCCATTGTGTCCTTTATAACCGATGCAGGCGTATGACGTTGCACCTCAATGTCAACTCGCATCTCTGTCCTGTCCAGTCGCATCTGCGAACTAGTTCAATGGTTGCGCAATCAGACCAGAAGTGTTGAACGGACGAATCCGCTGAAATTCCTCGCGGAATAGTCGCTGAGTTCCGGAATAATATTTTAATTTGCATAGCTGACTTATTTACGGACGGTAATTTGTTTATGAACATCAAAATGTGAAATGGATGTGGATGAAAAAAAGAGCGAATAAATTTCGCTCGGTGGGAGAAATTTGGCACGATGAATAAGGAATGCGAAAATCGGTCGGCATTTCCGTTTTTTCAGAATTTTCCTAGAAGCGTAGCCGATTTGTTCGCAAAATATTGCAGGAATATATATAAATTCTAGCTGAATTCCGTGCTAAGCTATCAGACTAATCCTCCAACGTGTATTGCAATAACAACAAGAACGGTGTTCGCGATTCTTTGATGTACAAAAACGATTATCGAACGAAAATCGAATAAAAACGACGAAAGGATGAATTTAGATCCGGTTGCGATTGTAAGTGCTTGTTCAAATAAATAAAACAAAATAAAAACGAGGAAAACCACATCGAAGAAATACGTTTTGTGTGACTCAAGAGAATGAATTTTTTTTCGCGATCCATTTTAGAGAGTCGAAAACAAAGATCGATCCGAAAAAATAAGTCAATTTATTCGTAAAAAATTGAAATCAAAAATATTCATAGACTTATAATACTTTCAAAGAATCAACGAGGACAATAAATTGATGACGCATTTAAGAATAGTTTCTTCAATTGAAGGTTTCAAAACATAATATTTCAGCAAGGCAATTTTCAAGGTATTTAAAATGTCATTAACATTATAGAGATAACGCGTAAATTTCCACAGAAATTTATATAAACATGAAATGACTAGAAACTAATAAAATTTGAAAAATTAAGCATAATTGTTTCGCATAACGTATTGAAAATTAATCGAGCACGTTCAAATACATGCGACAATCACAATTTTTCCAACACACCTCAATTAATATATCTATTTAACAATACACAAATACTAAATGCATACACAGAGATAACCTCGCTCCAACGCTTTTAGCATCACACCATATATGAAAATTACCCACCGATAACAAGAGATGGACAAAAATAGAAATTATCAATTTAATCAATACGGCAACCGAATAAAAAACAAATGGAACATTTTCGTTAATGTAGGTCATCGACGTTTGCTTTGAAAACATTTAACATTTGCACAGGTGAACATTTCTAAATTTGGAAAACGGTCGCAAATTTCGCTGCCGATAAAGTATAAATATTTATTATATGATAAAATATATTGTAGATCGCAAATAGTAAACAAAGTAAAAAAAAAAAACACGACCACGACATAATTGTCGTCACATTTATTTGACAGTTTGAGAGGAAAAATCGTGGAAAATTAAAAAAAAAAGAATTACGAAAGGAAATCATAATCGAGAATACGCATTTGTACACTTCGGAATTATATGTTATGCGAAAACATTTACGAGCCAATTTTACGAACTTGTTTTCATCGGATCGCCGCAAAGGTTTTCTCCGCGTTCCGTTCACCTCGCTCGAATAATGTGTGCTCATATAATAGCATTCGCATTATATACGAGTGTATACGTGTTTTCATTACGACCGAATGAGATTCGATTTTATCCTCCGGATGGAGGCGAAAAAACGGCACGTGTACGTCTTTTTTGCGAACGGCCGAGTTTAATAAACCCCCTCGATTGAAAATAGCACGTGATTTTTTTGCGAACGAAAAAAAACAACCGCGCTTAATTTTATCCAATGTGTATCGATAAAAATAGACGGGAATGTCTACGAAAAAAAAAAACGCGGAATGAAGATGGGATTCGATTGTTGAAAATTCGTTATGAAATTATAACTTATTGAAGTTATCAATCAAGTACATACAATTGTAAAATAGATATCGGAGTGATAACGAGATAAATTTCATCTGACCGGGTTCAAAGTTTACACACGTGCGTATCGGAGCGTTTATGTTACGTATTGAATGTAAACAGTTGAGTTGAGTCGTCTATTTTTGTGGGAAAAGCAAATCGGTTAATCATATTAATGTTTTCTGTGTATAAATGGTCGTTTCCGATGAAGATATCCGAGTAATTGCAGCGATAAAGATGTGTCTAAAAATGTACGAATGCGATATCGAATCATAAATATTCGTCGATTTGGAATATGAAATATGGCCGTTCATTCCAATACATTTTCGAGAGCAAAATACAGCAGATAAGAAATAAATTATATAAAATAACGTCGAATTAAAAAAAAAAATGAAGAAATCAGCGTTGATAAGAGCTGACCGCGGGCGATAAGTTACAACCTATTTTGAAAAAGTGGTAAAAATAATAAGTCAACTTATACGTGCTATTTATAAACTCGCTTATCAGCGAGGTATTTCATTATAGTGCGCGATAACGTATTTATGAAAATTCGAACGAACTTATTCAATAAAAAAATAACACACAATACAATTCGCATATTCAATCGGCAAATTCGCTCAAAAATATCGGTACACGATCAAGCAAAAGTGCGTTTCCAAATAAAGCGGTTAATTTACGACCAGCTGGTTCACACGAAAAGGCGCGGAATTGACGCTAATACGAAAAATTAAGCCGAACGAAATAATACGTAGATCCTAACGACAACTGGTGCGTACCAGTTTCACAAACATTGACACAGCGAAAAAAAACTATTGACCGAAAAATTGATACTTATGAAAATTTTGTCCTATCACATAGTTTGACAATTCGAATTTCGCACGAGGTCCAGCTGTGTACATATCACTCGCATACGAAAAAAACAACACTGACAAAGCACCGAATTCCACGAATGGCCGTCGACGAGTCCCAGCATTTGAATTGTCAATTTCGAACGTTATGAACGATCCCGGGAAAATTTCTTACGTGTACGTATGACGCACGGATCCATCCTCTTGTTTACAAGCCAGCCTCTTGCCGATGTGTACATACGGTGGATGGGTTTCGCGTGTATGTGCGGACACGTCGGGTCGTACACAAACAAAACACATTTACGAAAATAGACTAGGATCGTGCGAAATACGCATAATTTACGCAATGGAGTTTCGTTTCTGAAAACATGGACGGAATCGATATGAAATCACTATGATCGAAAAAAGGCCGCACTTTAATTATATCTATTTTGATCGAAATTGGGGTAATCTATATAACATCACTCCGCACCAAATTATATTACTGTCATTTAGACGTGTTTACTTCCACTTTCCTTTTAGAAAAACTGAACGTGGGGGTTGGTTGGGCAAAGGCCCCATGTCTCATTCAGTCAAAAGAGTTTATTGAACGCATTGATGGGTTAAGCTGAACGTAACTTGTTCAATCAAGTATTCAGATCGAAATTAGGTATCCCCATATTGATATGATAGCACAGTGGTCCCTGAAATTGAACTGATTTGTCAAAACCATGTGATGTAGCCGTACGGTGACATTCGATCGCATTTTCATATAAATCCACACTTTGAACCCATTTCACCACAGATTTCTATCCAACAACAACCCGATCGACACACCGACCATTGTGACAGCGCACACCACGTGTCACCGGAGAAAACACAACAGCACCACAGAAGCACAACAGATCAGATCAGATCAGATCCACTCGGCGAAAAAATTCAAAAAACGGCAACACATCCGGCATCGGCGCTCCTCGCCCACAATCGTCCCGTTTCAGCACCCATCACTTACCTAATTTCATGTACATGGTTCGACCAGGACAACGCAGGTTGGACGTGCGCGATCAGCGGTCGCAAAACATGTCCCGCGGGACGTGCGCGCTGTTGTGGCCGTGGATTGCGCGACGCGCACGCGCAGAGAACGAGCACGACCAGCACGACGCAGGCGCGCACGACGACTGGTCGGACCAGCTCCCCCCCTCTGGCCAGTACTGGTTCGTGGCCCCCCTCGCGCCGCTACGCCCCTCCGTTTCGCGCTGGTCTAAATATAGGGGAGTGACGCGCACGACCGCAAACAAAACAACGCTCGCTCTCTCTCTCTCTCTCGCTTTCGCGCTGGTCCGATGGGGTGAGGGGAAAGGCGTGCTGGGAAATCGGGGAAATTCGATGAAAATTGTATGAGGGTGTTGAAATGTTTAATGCGTTGCAGTTCTAAATGGTCGCGTTTTTATATAATCAAGGCTGCGTTGTGATTGTAAAATAAATCCGGCGGCATTATTTATGTACAAATAATATTTGTGTATGTAAATACGTTTTTTTTTTTTGTTTCGTTCGCTCGTCTATATTTAGACGAGTCGATAGTTCAATAAAATAACGAATTAACGACAGACGTTCATTTTCGCTAGTCACGACCTTGTTTGGTATTTTTAAAGCGATGGATATTATTTTTGTTTGATGTTTTTTTTTATTCGATTTGCATTTTCTCGACACGCTTACTCCCACTGGTTTGAAAGGTAAGTAATACTATATTGATAAGAACTGACGTTTAACCTAAACACGAATATGCGCAGATTCATATTTAATAAACAAAAATCAAAAAAATTAATCGGATTTTATATTAAGAATAATCTTACTTGTAATTTTAACCTTGGAGATACGCAATTCTATTCAAAGCATCGGAATTAATTACCTGTAACAAAGAAAAAAACAATTGCGATTAGTACAAAAATAATGACGAACGAAAATTTGAATAATTAAACACAAATAAATCGAATTTCCAAAAAAATAAAAAAAAACGTCGTCTCAAAATAAAAACGTACATAAAGTGAAACAAAAACGAAACAAAAATAGGGTTGGTGGGTTATGTTTGTACGCAGTACCGTCTCCGTTTTAACACGTCTATCAATAGTAACACAGAAGAATTCTCAGAATAGGATATTGAGGGAAAATCTGTTCTGTATGCTATATATAATTTTTGTGGTGAAATGAAACACAGGCCCCCGCAGCGAACAAGTGTTAGAAATAAGCGAATCTGTTTTATACCGCTCGACGAACACAACACGCAGTCGATGAAAAAAAATCGCATTTTGGCACCTTTTTTTACGACGCATTGACACTTATACGCGAATTGATATAATTTCAGGAAGCGAACGCGTAATGTTTCTCAATAATTTATATTGAATTTGTCGTTTATTTTCAATCAAACAATTAAAATGAAAGATTTAAAAAATACCAAATCTATTCAATCATTTTTCTAATGGCGATACGTTTCTATTAGCGATTACGACATCAATGAATTTTTCTTCAGTTTATCCTGTCATAATAGGAATTTAAAACAAGTTTTCAATGAAAAATACGTATAGTTCTTCTCAAAATTTAATAAACAGTTAATAATCTATAACGCATCATTTTTATACCATTCATATAAATTTCGAAAAGGAAAAATTAAAAAAATCAATGATTTATTCAATTTTGTTAAGATTTTATATCTTCTCAAAAAAATTCAATTAAATAAATAGCTACTCTTAAAATTTTGATGCCATTAAATTATTCATTTCAACAAACGATCCATACTTCACACGACCACAGTTAAAATATTCAAACAATCTTTCTAAAAAAAACCTTCAATGAACCTCCAAACCAATCGACCCAACAAGACCACCTCTCAAAAACGCACAATTAGCCCCGATTTACATAATGACACTCCGAGGATTCCAGGAAAGACCGCGGCGACGAGTCCCTCCGCAGCCGGGGAACGAACAGGTTGCAGAAGGGGCGTGCTCGCCCGCAACAGGTTAACGTTCTTGCAAGGTGCGCACGCACACACACCGGAGCCCCGGCGTATGTCGGCCACCGTTTCGGTTTTTGATTTTAGCGTGTGTTTGTCGGTACGAAACAAACGACGCGACGTGTATCTGGCCGCTTATTTCGGGTACGAGTTGGAAAAACGACAAACGTTATATATAGGCGGGTTAAAAATAATGCAGGCATGCTGCCGCCCAGTGTTTGTGTTCCACCACGCCGCGTTCTGGATCGTTTCAATTATACCAGCTATGTGTTGCATTGATGATTATCGACGGCGATGCTTCGAATTGTTCGGTCGCCAATTACAAAACCTGATATGGAAACGCGAATAAAAATAATTTTCGAAACGGGCATAAAAAAGAGATTATTTTCGAATGTTTTTCTCGTTCGTCCGTCACGTTATGGGCTCGTGTTGATGCGAATCTATTTATACGACGTTCGAAACGTTGCCGCGAATTTCACACCAAAACTCGGACCGAAATTGCGTGGATGCCTTTGTCTAGCTGTGGACGTGGACTCGGTTCTAAATTTAGCACTTTGTATGCACGAATGTGCGTTAGTATGAGAGAGCAGACTACACGTGTGCAAGCGTTCTTCCCGAGAACACTATTTCGGTGGATCTTTTTATACACAAACCGAGTTATAGAGGAGCGAAAAAAAAACTTAGTAGACGCACTATTGAATCTATTTTCGGACGGAAAATGTTATGTTTACCGGGCGCTCGAGCGCTTCGACGCCTCGGGAACGAATTTTGAAATAAAATAGACGGAAATATTTAACGGTTTCACCTCGCGGATTCGTTAAGGAAAAGTGCTTTCTTTTCCGGGGGTTTTCCGATTTAGATAAATAGTAATAGCGTATATTGGTGGGGCGTGACGAGGGTAACAAAAGCGAGGAGCCTTCGCCATGTCAGGTGTCAAAGAATACACGACATTTAAATTAAGGTTACAATTATTACGGTGACGATGTACCGACGGTAGATTGACGTATTGTCAGCGAGTAGACAAAGGACATTGTATATTATTTATGGATTTTTGAAACTAAATTCTGACACGTTTCATACTGTACATGTGTGCCGAATAAAAAAATACGTTTTCTCGAAATAATAATGGACTTGTATGAATTACGTCTCGTTATACAAAACCGATCCATACTAAAATAAGCATAAAATTCACATAAATATTCATACGGCACTTGCACAGTCACGAAAGCGAGATTTGAATATCAAAAAAAGTACATTAAGTCCAAATAGACTGACGTGTTAAGTAAATCCCGTACGAAATTATTTTTTCGATAAATCACGCGCACACGCAAAAATTGCACATTTTCACGTGATACGTTTTCGGCAATTCGCGACCACCTACAATGGGAAGATGGCCTCCTCGGGCAGATCGATACAGGGGAATGTGTGGCACGTGAAAAGGCGGTGCTTTTGATTGACGCCACAAGGACTGTTAAGTCTCAACCCCTGCGACCACTCTAATTATCCGACACGCACGAAGGGGTTGAAACTTTCGGCGGCCTCCAAAAAGCTCACGCACTCTCGCAAATACGCGTGTGCTTTCTTTTACAGCGATAACGAGTCACTTTCGAGGCACAAAGAAAATAAATTGGTGCGTTGAAAAATAGCCTCATTAAAAATTAAATTCCGCATTGAAAATTCGACGGATTGATACATTTGCCAAATTGAATATTATTCGTTACGGTCGATCAACAAGGCGGTATAATAATAGAGTATATGCCAATAAAACAACGATAAAAACGATGATCTGACCGACTATAGAGGTCATCGGAGGAAGCATGAATAATCGTAGGAGTGAGATGTGTTGTCTGCGTCGTACATTTTATATATTGTATATTAAACGAGCGTACGTACGTGGGCAAATCAATAGTATGGCGAGTGACACGCGTTAGGCCAGGTTATGTTTGGTTAGGTCAAGTTACGCTCGCGATGATATCATCTTACTACTAAGACTTCCTAGGAAAAAAATAGACATTATTTAGTACAAGACGCCTACATGTCTGGTGCCGAAATAAACGCACAAAAGCGCGAACTACGAATGAGCGGAAAATAAATAATGCGAGAAAACTAAAAAATATGCTCGCTCTGACGAATGAATTCGCGAATTCTTCGCTTTGATGGACGACGGTGAAGTCCTACGTGAAAAGTGAGATTGAATTTTATACGTGGATGAAATATATATTCGTTCCAAGGATATGAAAAGTCTCGAATGACTCCGATTTGGACTTCGATATGGAGAAATTTAATTCCGCACTTACACGGAATTATTTGGAAAATGTGAGTATCGGTTTTCAAAAACGATCATTAAATACGAAAAACATATAATATTCGAAATAATAAAATGAAGGTCTTTATATAAAAAAAAAATTATGAACATCATATAATAATATACAAAAATCAGCATTTATTATATTATCTCTTCAACGTTCACTAAATATTGCTATCATAGAAAACGAGATAAGAACCTCCTCCACGATTGTTTTCAAATAAAATAATTAATGTCATCAAAACATATCTATAGTATAAATACGGAAACATCGCGATAATTTCATCACACACAATTCAGGGTCATCATCAATTCTAAAATTATCTTTTTGCCAAAAAAAAAACTAGCCGATCAAAGTCTATTTATACTTAACGACCATTGTTCCATCCGACGACTAATTACAGAAAAAACCACGAACATCACACATTTCATCATAAAATCCCAACAACCATATCTCACACATCCCAACGTTCCCACCATCCACCTACAACCTTAGAATTGGCAACAACGTAAAATTCGCAGCGAGCAGCCCGCTCCGAAAACACTCGTCAAGTCCATAACACCCGTCCGAGAATAAGCACCACCACCAGGACTTGGCATGGAGAACTCCTCGCGGAAGACACGACGACGCCCAGGTGGAGGAGACGCGTCGCCGGTGCTTCAACTGCTTGGCCACGTTCGATAACAATTAGGTAATCGACCGTTGCGAACGCCGAAGCTCGCTAACCTATTTTCATCGCGCCCGTTTGTCGCGTCCCGCCTTTTATTTTCCGATTTTAAATTTTCGCCGTGCGAAACTTTGGACTCGATCATCGGGGACAGTTCGATATAGATCGGCGCTTCTCGAAATCGCTTTTCATAGCAGCGTTTTCTTTGTTATGATCGTCGATTGATGAGAAACAAAAGAGACGTAATCATCGGATTGTTGTGTAAACTTTTATATAAAGTTATCGCGTACTCGTGTTAGCGATTATTATATATGTTTATGCAATAAATGATTTAAATAAAAATGATCGATCGAGCGCAAAAGAGCGTTAACGCCAAATTAAAAGTTCAACAAACCAGACACACACACGAAAAGTAAACACAAAACCAAAATATTTACAAATCAACACAGAAAGTTCTAAAAAAAAAATCGATAGAAGTCTCGTTCATGAACCAAACGATCCGATACATTTTCAACAACGGCGACACTCCACGTTCCGAAACCGACACCCACGCAAAAGGCGGCGACACTTCCAACCCGCCGCCGACGTCCGAAACGACCATAGAAAAAAGACCATGGGGGTGGCGGATGACGCACCACCTCGTCACCGGGACGACCCTTCGATTGTTGACGATCGGCTTCTAGCGTGACGCCGACGGAGGATGGCCGGTTCAAAATTAGCGTCGGCGAGGAGCGGAAAGTGGACCGAGTCGCATTTGCGGACCGGCGTTGTGGTCGTGTTGGGTTGGGACCGGCGTTTTCGCGGAAGGGAGCAGAATTCGTGCAGATTTCCGCGCTGGAGCGGGCGTGGGATTTTTTGGCGCGGCTTCGACTTCCGGTCGGCGTTGTACGGTTTGACGTTAGAGGGATATGCGTGTGTGTTTTTAATGGTGTTCGTAGGATATTTTGGGTGACCATGTATGAATGGGTGAAGATCGCATGAGAGTTCTAATGATGTAAATCTCGCTAGAAAATTAGTCCGAAATTCAATTTTTTAAATTATTTAGTCGCTGCGAAAAGTGTTTTAAAAAGTATTTAACGCAACGCACTAGTGGTTGATCATGTATCAACAGTTGACGATTTCTCAGAAAAATGTAAAAATTTAGGTTTTTAAATACGATAATCTTTCGGAAAGGGTGTGATAAATAAACTGTTTATTACGTCTTACCTATCACACCCTTTTCGAAAGATCATTTTTTGAAGCTTTAATTTTTGTTTTGTGAAAAGTGGTCAACCACTGATGTCATTACCTTAGTTTCTGTAAGGATTTCTTTTTCAATTTAAAAGTTTTGTAATGAGATACTTTTGAAGAAAGAATATTTTTATTTGGAAGAATGTAGTTGACAAAAATATAATATAACTTATAACAATATTTTATATTCTTTTAACAAAACATCATCAATGTATACAATGTTTATTGCAAAGTCAAAGTCATCATAAATTTGAATCACCATCATAAGACATTTTTTCCTTATTACAAACCCACGTAACAAGGAAAAGGTAACTCTTAACAAATTTGAATATTAATAATCAATCTGTAACAAAATAATTTAAACACTTTCATCAAATACAAAATTCACCCATACAACAATTAAAAAACGACCAAACATCAAATCTTTCAGTACCAAATCCTCCAAAAGTGAACAGTACCGAACGGCGAACACGCACGACCACACCTCGCGAACGGATGGTCACCCGATCTCGGAGTGAAAGTCGACCGAGGGAGGTTACCGATACGGCGATTGACGCGTGCCCGCCATGACGTCAAGACCCTTAGAGGTGATGCCAAATGCCATCGCGTCATCATCAACACACAGAGGCGGACCTTCACGCGACAAGTTCACGAACGGATACGCCGGTTCGCGTTTATGAATGAAAATCGGCCGGCTCTGTCGTTTCGTATTGTACATATTTGATTCGGGGGGCGAGGGCGGGAAAAATTACCGTCGACGCACACTGTGTCGTGTCGGTTCGAACGATTGTGTTTCGGGTTTATGTGTGTCGGTGAATTCTTCAAATTTGCGCGAAAAACACGGTCTGTGCAGATGCTCGATATTAATTGCAGCGCGAACGTGTTGATTAACATAATAAATAAACATGTTTGAACAGCATGTATGTATTATTGGATAATAATGTTTAATGTGCAGTGTATGAAAAAAATATTATTCTATATTACAGGTGAAATTATTTCGTTTTTTATATTATAAAATATTAATAAATTCATAGCGAACGCGAATAGTATTGTTTATAGAATATAATGGTACGCATAACATCGTTTCTATATATAGTTCAAAATATTATACAACGACGAGCAAATACGAGTACAATCGAAGAATATTAGTTGTTTAGCGCAAGCAACGTCAAAAAATTACGCAACCCGCGCCGCGGTACAAAAATAGACCTCGGCATTCATAATTTCGCCGCGTTTCGCAAATATTATGAGTTGCTACAATCAAACGGACCCCACGAACGATCGTGGAAGCTTGTGTGATATTTTTTTAGACCTGGCAAGCATTTACGGCCCGTTCCGCGGACGTCGTATGAATGAAACAACGGACACAAGTGCACAAGATCTGACGATCCAAAACACGATCATCATCGGCGGCAACGGTCTGGAAGACGTCACCAACATACAAAGATCCACTAGACTCCGACGCGGGCTAAATCTGGACGGATCGCGAAAAAGTCGAAAAAAAGTTCGTATACGAATGAAAAAGGCCCGTACTATTTCTGAATTAACGTCCGTTTGATGGATGTGTGCGTTTGCTATGTGCGAAAATAGACCGGCTTTCGGGGCAATACTCGTTTTACGACCGGAAGGGTTAAGGGCGGAGTCGAGGGAGGTTTCACGTGTGGTTTTTCGGAAGCGGGCTGAAAGGGGTCCTGAAAGAAACGCGGCGTGCGAGAATCGAAAAAGACTTATGTGCACGGACAGCGTCGGCCATTTTTGACGATTTATTTATAGAGTCTGAGTATTCTGAGTATTTCTGGGCGTGGGCGGGTCGCCTTTTTTTATTCGCTACGACTCTGATGAACTAATATACATAGACGAGTGTTTTTTTTTAATTTGTATTCAAAATCCGAAATTGTTCGTACGCGGAAAAATCGCGGTAATGGATCGAACGTGCGAACGCAATCGCGTATTTCATATCGATCCGAAAACATAAACGAAACTTTTCATTAAGTCGAAAAAGCAGTCGAAACTAGGAATCGGCGCACATAAATCACATGAAAAAAAAGCACACACCAAATCGAAAAAGCACGCATACGAAATGCCCTTATTGCGTGTACGACGGCCGCGGCACGAGCGTTCGCCGTTTCTATTAATAAGTTCAGGTCGATTCGCAATGCGACCATTATTATTTCACCTCATCTAGACGGGCCGAAAAACGGCACGCTTCACAATAATATATTCCTTTGGACTCGTTACCGAAATAAACGCCCGCCGCGAAAAGCTCTCCACAAAGGGGGACCATCTCACAGCGAAAGTGCACCGAAACTTATCGAAACCCGCATCGACCTCGTTATTGACGCAAAAGCGCGATTAAACCGCGTTAAAAATAAATCACGCGAGTCGCCAAGTTCACAGGCGTAAATAAAAACAAAGTTTTCCCAGAGCTTTGCTTTGTGTGCGCCGAACGGCCAAAGTCAACGCGGTCAGGTTTTTTTGTCGCTTTCGTTATGTTACGTGCGGACGTTATGCGCTGAAATTTTCCAAAATTTTCAATGGAAGATCGAAAATATTAGTTCGGGTCAAAACGCGAATGCGATATAGAGGTCAATTTCGGTATACAGAGTTCAATTGAAGTATAATAGATTCGATCTGGATGAAAATTGATTTGTCTCCAACCCCCGCGTTTACGAAATAACCGTCGTAACGGCAAGCGTGAAGTTTTTCGAGAATTTAACACAATCGGTCGTAAAGTGGAAATCCGGTTGGCAGTAGCCGCAACGATAATGTGGCATCGACCCACGCGTTTGATTTTCATATTAATTTCGCTGTATCAGATGTACAAGTGCAATAACCCAATTGTCACATAGACGCGGTCTAATAATACAAAATCATATTTACGAGTGAACAAAAATTTTCACAATTAGAATGCGGTCTTACAATATGTTACGGGCGGAGTTAATACTACGGTCCGACGTTTGTGAAATGGAATTGGCAGAATGGTCGTTGGGCAAGCGTCTGGTTTGAAATTAAATCGCTTTGATCTTTTTTGAATGTAATAAATACAATTGCCAAAGAAACGTTTCCAAATTGTTCGACTGGTGCGCGATAAAAATAGACCGGTCAGTCGAAACTTTTCAACGCCAAGTACGGCTTGATCGATATAAATCATTCCACCGTTTTACACGTAACAGTGTCCAAAAGTGACGTTTTAATTGTTGTGTAAGGACGTTCAGTGCCGCGGGCGGCGAAAAAATAAACATAATGCACGTTTTGTTTGTTTATTTTTAGCTATTAGCTGATTCGTTAGCTAATATGGATAGATTACAAAAAAATATAAACGATGGTTCGATTCAAAAGAAGAATCAACAAGGTGAAAACATGTCACGTTGCAAATAATAAAACGTTCGGTTATGGAGGTCATTTCTATGTACAAAATACGAAAAATAATATGTCAAAATTTTTTAATTTTATCGGTTTGCACAGAAACACTTGAAACGATATTTGTGTACTATTTATTTTTTTAGTACGATTGACCTGCGAAAATATTTTATGAGAACGACTCAAAAAAATCCATGAATAATGTAAAAAATGAAAACCATAAAATTAAATTTGTTTCTAAAAGTAAACATTTTTAATAATTAACAAAGTTTTTCCTTAGAAATAAAATACCCTTATCACTTATTGTGACACAAATTCCGGGAACATTTTACATTGTTTGGATTCCAATGCTGAATAATCAAATGATATTTTCATATTAAATTTTTTCTATTCATTTTTAATGTTACATATGCCGCGACCGCTGATATCAAATCGACTTAGATGAGCCGCATTCGTAGAAATATAGAAACCGCAGTCCTTCCTGGTACGAAAAATCCTTTGTACATATTTAAAAAAATACGTCTGCGTAATTGTGCTGAAATTACTCTAATAAACATGATGCGAATACTACGTAAGAATTTGTTGAAAATTGGGTTGATACTCTAGGATGATGAAAAACCAACAAAGACGTGGAAAATGAAAAACATACAATTTTTTTCCAACTTTCAGTTTGAGGAAGAGAAAAAATTACCTAAAAAAATACGTTCTTGGAAATCAATAAATAATATTAGGAAACTATTAATATTAATATTAGAATGCTGAAAAAATATTTTATTTTTTCTTTTCATAAAATGCATCCAAGCCTTTTTTTATACGGGGAATACGTTCCGAAAACATATGGTGATTAAACAAAAATTGGAGATAGGTTCCATACAAATATACGTATCTTAATTTATACACAAGTTTAAAAATAAAAATAAAACATCTTGAAAACATTTAAAATACAACTAAAAGTATAGACCAGACCATATTGAATCACGTTCATAAAAAACCGCCATAAAACACCGATCAAAATTTTCCTCAACATCGAGACCATTGTAGTTCCACGCGACTCCTCAATGTGGCCGATGACGTAACACACATTCTAAGAAAATTAATTTCATTCTTAGTTTCGGAGGGTTGGCCGCGGAGGGTTGCGAAGGTCGCCGTGGCCGTTCGTGCCAACCGAAATCGCGATAACGACTCCGAGATACAAATCTGAAAACGCACGTACGTCCCGGCGGCGATAAACCGCGAAATCCTCCAACACGTGCAAACTTTGATAAATAAATATAAAAAAAAAAAACAACACACGAACCTTTCTTCCTATCGATGCGTCTCGGTTTGGCGAATTCGACTTCGGCCGGCGGCAACCTTTCAGCAGGTTCCAACATCGCGTCGAAAAAAAAAACACACACAGGACAACCCCTTACGAAGACGGCATCCCCTTCGAGGGGAGACGCGCGACCGTCAGCGAAAGGATCCCGGGACCGGGATCGATTCGGCGAGTGCTTTTTTCGAGGTGGGCGTGTGTCAAAACAAACGGGCGTTCGTGTTTGCTAACGGGCGAGATTGTTGTGCGCGGAAAGTGTGTCGGTTGCGGGGCGGCCGGGGGGCGACTGTGTCCGGGGCGCAGCCCGCACATGCGCGCGTCCGCCCCCGGCGCTCCGCCCCCAGTGAAGGCCGGTCATAGCCGCAGCGGACGCTTCCGGAGGTGCCTATGGTCCGTTTGAGGGAAGCGGGTTTTTGCTCGGGGTGCTCCGCGATATGGAAGGCTGTGGTTTGTTTTTGGGACGTGGTGTATGTCGGTTGTTGGGGGTTGTTGTGCGAAGGGTCGGTTTTCCGATGACACGGTCCGCGATTGATTATGGTATGTGGCGTTTGGTGGTTGGTCGTGTTGGGTTTGAAAAGATGAATTTCAAATTGAATGTTTTTTGGTGTTGTATCGGTTGGGTCTGGTTGATATTATATTATGGAGGCTGAATTTAGCGTTTTTTTTTTACCTGTAGGTGTATTATTTTAACTAATTACCGATAAATTAAAATTTGTATAGAAAACTGGAAAATTAAAAAAAAATCCTACCCATCCTACCCAAACCCAAACCTACTAAACCTACACAACCTGATATTTTTCAAAAATATTTTCCGAAAAAGCGTTTTTCTAAAAAAAAAAAAAAATCGTTCCTATACAACCAATCATTTTTTCAAAAATATTATAAAAAAAACAAACAACATTTTTCAAAAATATTTGAAAAAAAAAAAATATTAATTGGAAAAAAAAACAAAAATTTATTGGTAAATTACAATTTTCTGATAATGACCTCCTAGTTTATATACTTTGAGATTATGAGATGAATATTAATTTTATATCTACACAAACTGATAAGCTGATTATGAGCTCGAAAAATTGATTTTTATTATAAATTTTTTTTTTTTATAATAAATATTGTAATAAACAAGTCAGCGTTGCGATGTTCATTAAACTCAATAATTTTTTTATCTCAATAGATTGAAATAAGAATTTATAAAGAATTTTAATATTACGCTTGAAGATTTGGGATTCAAAAAGACAAACTTGAACAACGTACATTTTTATTAATAGAGCCAGCCCAGTAATATAACATTAAAATAACATAATACGATTGTACTGACTAGACCCAAAATGCCTAGAAACAAAAACGATTTCAAATATTCCTTTTATACATGATTGTTTACTTAGGGACCAACTAAACCGACTCGGTAACCTTGGCACATAGTGGCATGTACTGTAAGTAGCGTGTGAAATATAATAGTAAGGCTCCCCTTTTCGTAGAACTGTTTTGAAAATTTAATGTAAAGGATCGGATCATTTAATTTATTACGTGTATTAACGTTAAGTAAAGTTATTATCGGATTGGCATAAATTATTTAACTATTTATTCCTATGTATTTTGAAAACAAATACTAGGTAGTTTTATTACGTTGTATTATAAATCCATATGGATCGGAAAACGCGAACATATTGTTATCCGGTATGTATGACGAAATTGCCGTAAGAGAAAGAATAATAAATCATTTTAGAGAGTACATGATTAAATTTCAATAATGAAATCGATGTTAATTGACTTTTTGAAATTTATCGAATTTCGTTCAAAAACAACTCAAGATATTGAAAATGTTTTTCCAATTTTCCATCTTATCATTGGATATTAATTCGTTAAAATTAATCAAAAATTTCACGAAAAGCCGTTCTAAGCGAAAGCCTTTAAAAATCAATTAATCTTCACCGCTTCGATACAACAAACAATCGAATTTCCATCAATCAAATTATTGCAGAATCGACGCACAACAACGAAAAGGTCACAACTCAAACGCAAACCACCAAAGGTGCGATTCTCCGGAACCGGACATTTTAATAGGCGATGACCCAATCGCGAGGCTCAGTCCATTGCTAGAAACAGTAGGAAGTCGGAAAATGTGCATGAGTCAGCACAGTCAAGGTTCTGTCGAGTTTCAAGGGTAGTACAGGACGATGCCATTGTTATTTGCGATGGCGTTACGCAAACTTTTGCTACTAAGGGTACACATCGGTGGATATTGCCCGTTTGTGTTGCGTTGAAATCGTCTTGAAAGGCTCAAGTTACTGTAAGTCAATTAGTAAATAATGTTAATTATTAAACAATGATTGTTTGGGTTATTTTTGTGTGTATAATCCGGAAAATTTTACATGCAAAATAATATTTTTTCATCTCGTAACAGTTAATGTTTTTCACGCGATTTTTAAGATCTTATTTTCGATTTTCAAAAAATACTGTTGATTATGTTTATTTTTTTTTTGTGAAACATAAGACATAATATGATGATAATTATGCTATTACAAGATAAAAGGGAAGTTGTTTTGAACGCAACGAGGCTTACGTTTACCGGAAAAGCAAAACGGATGGCAGTGTAACCTTTATGATGTTTAGATAATATCAAATTAAGCCATATTATTTCATTTGCGAAACATAACATGAATGATATTTTTGTAATTGTTTAATAATGAGAATTGTTAGAAAAATATATTTTTGGGACTATGAAAATAGCATTAGCACTCAGAAAATGAAAATTTTTAACTGGCTTCACAATTAATATTTAATACAGATTGGTATAAAGGAATGAAATAAAATAAAAACGAGGAAATCCCTTCATTAAGTCAAGGTATATTTTTAAAAATATAATCTATGACGTCACGAAACATTTTCAGTTACAAAAATATTCATTTTGGCAACACAATACTCTCGAGGACAATTCGTAATAATATTAATTTCGGAAAATTGTGTAAAATATTCAATTTCACCCCCTAACCTTTAATGAAAACATTCAAAGCGGCACGTCATACGTATATTCGTAACGGAACGGGTTCCAGGAAAATGGCATTAAAAACGTCACATCAGCTGTGTGTCAATATTGGAATTTCGAAAAACTCTAATTTTGACCCGCGCGGAATTTCATTATTGAACGTTTTAAATTGCTCGAACCACCCTTTCGCATTATATGAGCCTTCATTTAATGCACAGACTTAAAATTTTCCGCTCAAATACCGGCATTTAATAATTTAACGATTTCAACCTTAAATTTCATTACCGAACAGTCGAAATATTTAGACATTAATTTTAATTAATTTTACAATAGAAATGCTTTTATATGCAAGGTAAAATAATAATCGTATATGATCAATCATCAGCGCCATATATGGATAAAATAAATATATTTTATGATTTTTCACAAAATTCGAAGCAAAAATAATTCAGTAAATCAAATTTATTACATATAGTTTATAGGCCCGATTTGAATAACATCGGCTGAGAATTGTTGACCATACTATTACTTAATAAAATAAAAATTAAGTATATCTATGCAAAATTATTTTATAACCATGCTGTTGCGATATGTAATAAAACAAAAATTGAATATATCTATGCAAAAATATTTTATAACCATGCTCTTGCGAAATGTCTCCAGAATATAAGATTATAGCCGCTATTATAATGACCATAGAGACTAAATTTGGAGCTCACGATTTTCGAGCTCGAGAATGATGTAAATAGTAATTATAGTCGTTATTTTAATGAGCATACAGGCTAAATTGGAATAAGTCGAGAACCTCAGCATACAAACACAGACATCTTTCATCCGTGATTATATATAGGAGATTCAAATATTTTTCCGCTGCTTAATAATTGACGTATTGCATAAATCAATAGAGACGCTTTCCCAACGAAAATGTAGCCAATGGACACTTTTATTACATATTTGAACGAATATATGCCGTATTGCATACATGTTAGGTAGAGACGCTATTCTCCATTACATAAATCAATAGATACGTATATTCCGTTCATGTTTTCTATAATTTTATCGCTTTATTTCATAGGCATGATATTATAGACGTTAAGTGTATACGCATAAAAACCATATTATTATTGAATAATTTCCAATAATTTTATAGTTTATATTTAAAAAAAAAAGAGAATCGCGTAAGCCGAGGTTTCGATGCTCGTTTCGCGAACGGGAGAACCGGGTCCAAATCCCGGCTGACTGCGATTTTTAATTCGAAAATATAATCGTATCGACGCGTCATTTTAAAGTCGCGAGCGTCATACGAACGGACACATACACGGAAACACACACAAACACAGAAATCCGCTATTATATACAGGGGATATACTTCTTTCGATAGAACATTGGAATTCAAACGTGTGATCCCAAAATGCATCCGAACGAAACACGCCGAAAGAAAAGTTTCGAAAAGCGGAAGTTGCAACAAGGGAAAGTCCCGTTGCGCAAGGTTAAGTACCAAAAAGGGCTCGATCCGCCGCCGGTTGGGCTAGGGCTCGGCCGGGGGAGGGCCGGGAGGATTCCCGGAAGGTCGAGGCTCGTCGAGGATGAGTCAGGGGGAGAACACGGGATAGGGTGTCCACCCCCCCGCCCATTGGGCGCTCGGTGGGTGGCGACAAATCTGATTACGAACGGTAGTAAACAACGAGGCTCGTCGTGATTCCACTTATTATGATCGAATGCGAAATTTTAAGCGTTGTTTTTGTTATGCTCGAATGTTATGTTGATTTCGATGGGATTTTCATTATTTATTTCGAAGAAGGATTCGTTTTTATTTTTCCAATTAAAAAATTAATTCGAAAAGCATGTCACGTTCTATAATTAGACTGTATAAAATTTCAAAGCGTTCTAGAGGGTGGCAACGGAAACCCTCACAACGCCGGTAAAATAATCGTCGGCCGAAATTAAATCGAGCGCAAGGATACGTCCACAAAAAGGGTTTTCCCTTTGGGCGTGGGCGGTTCACATACACACGCACAACAATATGTTTATACGTTTCGGAATGTCGACGACGAAAACACCGAATCCACAGGTAGCAAGCGCAGAGCCGCCGCCCGAAGGATGAGGACGTGGGCGATGTGAAAAATAAAAAAAGGTCCCGGAAAAGCCGAAAAAGTGGAAAAACGGAGGTGTTGCCCGTCTCAAAGGTCACGTATTGGCGATAAAGGGAGAACCCGTTGAAAAATGTACGGGGACCAGGAAAAACGACACGTCACATCCGAAGCGTCCATATTTTTTTCCTCCATATTTTCTACCTTTTGGTCTTTTTTTCCCATAACGTGTTACACACATGAGGGCACATACGAGTGCGCATATACACTTGGAAAGGATAAATTTGCATTGTGTACGTTTGTGAGTATGTTGAACGACGCCTAGCGACCGGGTTTACGTTGAGCGATTGTCGTTTCGCAAATGTCGAACGATGTTGAAAGCGAAATTGTATATAAAAGAAAACATTTTTAAGAATCATATTTTTTTCTTAGTTCTTTAATTTAATTTTGAAATTTATTATGACTTTTCTAGAACAAAAAATTTGGATGGAAAAATAACAACAAGCGTGGGATCATGTTCATGTAACAGGTGGGTTACGGAGGGTTTCACTTTTGCGATTTTTATGCTAGTTTCATAATTTATATTATGTAATTAAATTATATAATTAAATTTGTTTTTATTATGTAGCAGCAATTATTTTATCAACATATAAAATAGTTTAAATCTTCATGAAAATTTATTCATCTATACTTAGATCAATTAAGTACCATCAGCGTAACAAAATAAAAATATACTCGTATAATCGATTTCGAAAGTAGTTTCTGCATGAAAATTTGCATAGAAATAACGCTGCATTTAATGGTCTCACACTCGACATTCTCAATATAATATCGAGATGTGAAACGATCCGAGCGAGCCATCTAGAAAAAAATCCACTGAGGAAAACAAACAAAGAGGGACACGACCCGAAAAAGGGTAACAACACAATGGCGAGTCGTGTTTTCGTTTTGATAAACATAGTTTTCTGAGAAATTTGTGCGAGCGAAGCCTTCAAATTTTAATGCGCCCTGCGGATCCCGAAAGCCTCCCTGTTCTCGGGTTCAAATGGCAAATGTCAAAGAACGCCGAGCGTCGAGTTGAGATTTCACTTGTGAGGATGACCTTGTAAATAAGGAATTCGCTAGAAGTTTGCTTCGTTAGCTTTGAAACGGGTACAAAACGACAAGGGGTCAAATTAATTCGAGTGGCAAATATCGCGGAAAAAACACGTAACGTCGCACCGAAATGCATTTTGTTTTATGCGTCCGCAAATAGACGGATCACGGCTAAATATAAAGATCAACTCGGGAGATAAACGTGCCGAAAGGTCATGAGAAATCAAGTAAATAAAACGTATTATTAGCAAAGAATAAAACGTTTCCCCCGTGTTGTACGAGAGCGTCGAATCCGCTAAAGATTCAAAAGTGAATATAAATTAAGCGGCCCACCAATGTCTACGTACCGCCGATTGTATTATATATTTCGTACGCAAACGTAAAGCCGGATGGAAAATTTAAATTGGATTTGCGAAAGATTCGCCGGGATGTCTTATCCCTCTCATCCGCGGATAATTAATTAAAAAATCGACATTAAGTTGTTTCGCCTATATTCCCGAACGAATTTGTAATTCCATAATCGACCTTTGACATTCCGCGTCAGGAAGAACTGTGTCCTTTGGAGAGAAACTTGTACCTTTACGTAAATGTTGTCTCAAGTTCGAGCGTTCACGACCTTTTGTTTTATGTGACTGAGATAATAATAATAGATGTCGTGAGATAATCCCGTTAATCCAAAGAAATACCAAATCGGATGCGATTAAGAATTTCAAACGGATTAATAAACGATTTTAACTTGTAAATACGGCATTTGGTTCGCGAGAATCCGTTAAATCAAAAATTAATATATGAAGATATAGGTAAATCGATACTTATACACATTATTATACATACGAAAATAACGTCACGGTTGATATTAAGTGACGTGAGAAGTAATTTAGGCAAATCGAACGGTTTTAACATCAGTTGAGTGATGTGACCGTAAAGCCCTCCGGCTGTGCAAACGAAAAGCAGTTTTAAAATAGATTGAATACAATATGAACAAATAATGGAAAAAAAAACATGTTTCGTCGAGTTTTCAACGAAATGCTAAAGTTGAATGCGTGACGCTTTATTAGTAATGAAAACGTGATCGAAATTTCACGGGCGGAACATTGAAAATCCTCGTAAGTTATATAAATATTCTAATGAGTCAACGGTCTAGCTTTGAAAATTGATTTTCACTGATTATTGAAAATATACGCAATCTCGTACCATTAGTAATAGACGATTTTTAATGTTCAATATACCGTGGATATTTAGTACCGATCATCCAAACTGAGCAACATATGGTACAGTTTATAGATAGATGTGATCATGTGCAATCGACACGTGAAAGACAATTTTCAACGTTCGACTTATTGTAATTTAAACAACCACAAAAAATAAAAAAATAATAATTTGTAGATAAACAAGTTTTCCAGCGTACACCTCGAAATTTACATGAAAACCTTCCCCGAATCGAACATTTCCGAATTTCCCTCGGTAAACAAACACAGACAAACTATCCACTGATTCGGCACCGTTCAAAACTCGACAAAACACAATCGGGTCCTTCCGAACGCGCACAATACGAAATTAGATTCGGCCGTTCGAAGCGAATCCGGGGATTTTCCCGGAAAAGCGGCATCCGCACGTACACAGGGGCGGGCACGCACACACGTGACCGCACAGGGGCGGGTGGGCG
>JAOXNN020000052.1:3897894-3924200 GCA_028571205.2 Hydropsyche betteni | reverse complement strand
AAACCTGGGGCAGACAGACAGACAGACAGACAGACAGACAGATGGAGAAACTTTCGGTTTTATAATAGTATAGATTACACTACCATGAGTATATATTTTCCATAAAATAGACGAAATAATAAATGGAAAACTTAAAAGCAAACACGTCTCAAAATACTAAAATAAATATTACCTGTTTGCAATTTATAAGATTACGCTGCAATTCCGAGAAACATGAAAACGCGCTGATAATTTGATGATTCAAAAATATTTTAGAAAAACAACTGAAAAACTGTAACTCGCGATAATTATTATCAGATTATTACTATGCGAACAAAAAAAATATATTTACTAACACCCTCGCCAATAATCAAAACTTTTTCTCTCATACAACTTCACACCACCCTCAAAACTTCGAACACCGACACAACAACCAACGACATTAACATTTCGCAACACTCGACATTTTTCATCACCGGCAACACTCATAATTCGATAGACTCCCAATTTCCTAAATCGCCGCCGCAATTTTTCCACCAAACGCGAATAATTGAATACACACCCCCATCAATCTCTGTCCAACTTTCGAACAACACACCACACCACAGATCACATGCACACATCCCGCTGCCCGAAATCTCGCGTTGCGCGCCCATCGACGGCGAAAAAGCCCGCGAAATTCGAAAGCGGAGAGCTTGCCGTGACCCGCGCCATTTCCGATATATCATATCCTCGGTGGATGGAACGAAAACGGGGGATGGTAGGGGCGTTTGAAATCTGTGATTTATTCAATCGGGTAATTTGTTTTCGGCGAACGGCAATAAAACGTAATAATGCGAAAGAACCGTCCGATTGAATCGGTCGAGTTGGATGCGTCAATATGACGGGGAAATTTGTTTCGAGTCGTTCCGTTTGACGATTGGGTAGTCAAATTTTCGGATCGTTTTCGATTTGAAAGTGTGTACGTGTTGGGGGGAAAATTTCCTTTTGTAAATTCGGCGAAAAAAAATTGATCAATCACGGTCGTGGACGGGATATTTTTAGGGGCCGAAACAAAGCTTTTTATATGTATGCGATACGAATATGATGATTTTCATTTATATGAGCGATGAATTTATTCATTATCTCGATAATCAGGTATAATTTGTAATATTTTCAAAATGTATGGAGGCCAAGACTTTCTTGTCCCCTCTCTAGCTACGACCGTAGGTTAGTTAATATTTTTATAAAAATTGACAATTTTAAAAACAAAGAATGGTCATTGGGAAATCATGAACGAGTTAATAATTGATATGCATTTTTTAAGACATTACAACGTGATGACGTATGGCAACCCGAAATTTTTATGAGTTATCGAAATTAAATTACTAATTTATTAAAATCACTGGCTATTAAATATGAAATCCAACAGTTTCATTCAATATACTGGCTGTTTAATTCAGTAAATAACCATAAACATATTTAACAGTTTTAATGTATATTTTATAATACAACAAACAAATAATTTACTAAAAAAAATGCGTTTCATTTCATGATCGAATTTCGCTTATAAAAATATCACTTAAGTTTTTGAATGCCAGATTATCAGAATATCAGATTTTTTTTAAATGGACATGTATACTCAAGACTATTTTATGTGTTTTTACGAGGTTCCAAAATAAAAACAAAAGACCGATTATTTTTTCACTGTTATTTCACTATAAAAAAATGTTTTAATATGCCACAATGGTAAGACACAAAACACACCAATATACAATTATAGTTACATATTTTACATTGCATATTTTCCGCAAAATATATTTGGATGGAAATTCCATCCAAATATACTGGTGGAACCTATTTTCAATTTTTATATGGTGTAAAATAATAATTATTTTACACGGTAAACTTTCGGAACGTATCTCCATGTACAAAGAGACTTGAATGTACAAATATGAATCGTAACCATATACACCAAATAAGATATTAACAAAAAAAAAACTCGAATACCATTGTATTCATTAAACAAACGCCAATTTCAAACAACAAAAAAAACCTAAAAAATCGTGAGCACTTCGACAAGTGTCCTTCATTCGAATGAACACATCGTTTCATACCGTCGATATTAATTTTGAACGACGGCAAAAGATGATGTTGAGCGCGTTTATATGCGGTGCAGACGGTTTCCGTGACATCTTCATTGAACCAATTAACTGAGGCTGCAAGTGGGCGATGCCCGGTGTGCAGCCAGATGCATTTCTGTTGGCCGTTTTACCAGTGTCATTCTAATTTTGAAAATTGAAACGGCGCGTTCGAAAGGCGGCGATAACAGCCGCGGAGCGAAATTTTAAAACTGTTGTGTCGGTTTAGTCTATTGTGCGGTTTTAAATGCTCAATTGGCTATGAGGTTAGGTGGTTCGAATTTTTTATGGAAGGATGTTGTTCACCTATCGCAGGCTTGTCCAACATTTCGAGAGCCAACTTTGGCCGAAATGTACAAACATCGGGGGGCACTTAAAATATCGAATATGTTAAAATTTCAATTGTTGTAAATTCGAAACATAAATAAGTATTAAAATGTTGGTTAAGTTATTTATCTCCGTTGTAAAACTATTTCGATGAGTACGCTTTGGAATAAATGCTGATTGTTTATGGGTGCATACGCATATGTTTTGTGTGAGCCAATTTTTGACAGCTGTCAATTGATAAAATCGAAATATTAACTTGCGTTATTTCTGACATTTTTTCACTATCGTGATTTATTTTGTGGGCGATTTATCTTATTATATGATACTTGGATCGATTTGTCGTGATATTTCCGAGAAGAATGCTAATTTCATCGAAATAAATAATCGGACAAATGAAATTTCATGCTTGCGGGCGCAATCTGAGCATAACTCTATCATTCATTAGCATCACCGATTTGCACTTTTTTTTATTTATCGATAAAATATATATATTTTGATTAAAATCTATTTGAAAAATTCATTCTTCAAGAATTTGAAAAAAGAATACTAAATTTCCTCGAATTACAGTAAAATTCGTAAAAAGATAGTTAATTGTTATGTCAAGCGCTATATGAAAAGTGAGGGGCTATTTGCGCGAGCACTGGGGGGGCGACTTTGGCCCCGAAGTGGCCCTTTGGACAAGCCTGGTCTACCGAATGGTTAGATAGTGCAAAAAACTATAAAAGTTATATTATGAACCAATAAACTTGTGTGTTTGCTACGTGTATACATAGATGGCGCTAGTACTTAAAAACATGCGAATTTTAATGAAAAATAAAACAACGAAAATTTTTCTCAATATTAATAACAATTATAATTACAACATAATAATTTGGATAGTTTTATGCTTCAATTGAGAAGTTCAAATGCATTTTCATAGATCAACTAGAAGATGGAGCGTGATATTTTAAAGCGTGTAAATATTTTGACCAAATTTAACGATATTATTGTTTATTTCACTTAATCTTGAAAACTGGCGGCTGTGTTTACGTCGAATACAAAACGATAAACATTCGAGGAAAACAATCTATACAGTTTTTTTTTTACTAAAAACGTAACTCAAAAAGTTAAAAAGTGTTTGTTTTTTTTTATTCATACGTCTGATTCGACTCGATAACCTTCCAGTTACTTTAACATCGCATCATAGGCTAATTATAACAATCGTTCGGAAAAAACTCGAAAAAAAAAAAACTTAATTTAGTCACGAAAACCGACCGCATCGAAGTGAGAAACATTCAATTGAGATTCATAGAAGTGGGGAGCAATCTTATGACATAAAATTAAACAAGAGCACGACGGGTTATCAAAGAGACATTCTGATTATTGCGTGTACGAAGAAACAAATTAATTAGAATCATGAAAGTGGACCATAAACACGAGATATTTATCAGCTGATTGTAGTGTTTGTATCGACGAATTTATACATATCGCAAACTAAACATTGTCTCGACAAACAAAACATATAGGTTAGGTTAAGTTTTTTTTTTTAGGTTAAACAATCGAAAGTTTTGACACGACCGCGAAAAAAATAATAGAGTTGACATTTGACAGATGCCAACGAGAATCTAGTTAGAAACTATTACGAAATTTATATAACATTATTATCATTTTGATATGTTGTTATAAAATGATAGTAACGATTGTGTTGATGAGGCGCACACCTTCGGATGACGGAAGACCACGTCGACGTCCGTCAAGTGCGAGTGCGCGAATATCCGGATACGTGGTGCAGGGTGGACGATATGTATGGTGGGCGTGAGGAAGGGCTCACCTTGGGGGCGCTGAAGGGTGCTCCGGGGGCGAGGGGCGCAGTTCCGTTTTTCGTATGTCAAAAACGCTAACGACGGAGCCACGCAACGCCACACCGCCCCGTCGACGACCGACACCAAAACAAACGGACGACTCTGGTGCGGTCGTAGAGCGTTCCGCGTGTGTCCATATACTAAGTGGTTTGAGCTGTTTGATTGTTTATGTTTTTTTGTTGGAAATATTACTTTGGTGTTTTTTTTGGTAATAAAAATGATTTTTTGTTTATTTTATTGAAATTTCTACAAAAAAATAATAAATACTGGAATTTACATTGAAATATAAATATTATTTTTGTTAATAATAGGAATCAATATTTTTTAAGTTCAATTATTCTAATATATTCATTGTGCTTAATAATATATTATTTTCACATTTACAAATACTATTATTATCGAAACACTATCAAAATAGATTTTGTACGACGTTAGTGATAGTTGTGCTTTAAAAAAGGGACATTTGAAATCTGATTAGTTTGAACCGGTGGCTCCCAGACGTTTGCTCAAATGTCACAAGTCCATACGAAACTGGCATACACTGACAGCACACGTACGACACGTTTTAAAAGAATTGGAGGACTACGCGATGAATAAATGATTCAATATTTTTTAATATATTTCAATCATAATAAAATTTTTCGTGGATTGTGTTTTACGCTCGTTGTCATAGGGTCATATGTGCAACTGTCATTTGGGAACGATTTGAACGATAACAATTTACTACTAATTTTTCTGTGAAGATGAATCAAAATTCATTTATGGCAACTTTATGAATTATTAGAACACATATACTGTTTCTATAAATAAAGTTGATAAATAAGTATAGTGTAAGTAATTTGAGTATATAAGTTGATTGTATAGAAGTTTTATCAATTAATTGTGTATTTGTAATTATGTAGCATATGGTCAAATATGATAACCTTATCTTTTCTTAGTCACAGAATAGTAGAGGGGGCGTTTTGACGTTTGGGTTTATTCACAGAGTAGTCGCCGACGTAGCTGAACTCTAGAAGCGGAATAGAGAATATATAAGTGAAAAACGAGATGTTTTCCTTTTTGAAGAAAGAAAAGAAATCTCCTAGCGATCCCAGTTATCCGACGCAGTCTCAGCAGCCCCCCATTCCTGGTCCCGTGGACGATTTCGTCGTAGTAAACAGGAATAACGATTTACCTTACCCAGTCGGACCTCCGACGATGAATCCGGCATCGATATATCCGTCTTTCAATATGAACGCTCCGAACAACCCGACCGCCACAGTTCAGAAGAAAGAAGACAATTTCTTGCAGGGAGTGCCGTTTAGTCTGAACAAAGAATTCTCGTCTGGTTCTAGGAATGACATATTAGCGGCGCAGTTGAGTGAAATAATGGCCTATTGCACGAGAAGGTTGCAAATCGGATCGACGGATTACGAGTTTCAAGTTGAAAAAAGTGTTCTCAACGAAAGCTGAATCTGATGTTTGTTTTATCTTTTCATATATGAATCAAGTGAATTTTCTTTTATTACTGAGCTTTAATTATAATAAGTTGTGAAGAATATCTGGAAATGTTCGTTTATATTTTAGAAGAACCATATCTAGCTTTTACAATCATTTATTTTCAGAGATCTCGAAAATGTAAAGACAAGAACTCTTGAGTGAAATTTTTGTACGTATTTGTTTTATTTGTTTGAAAAATTCAAATACACATAATGTAAACATCAAAAAATGTATATGACATTAATATTTTTAGTTTGTTTATCTCATCAATCACATGAATAATAAATATTCGTCAGTATTCATTTTTCATTAAATTCACATAAACAGTACAGAAAATGTGTCTATATATATCTCAAGTAACTTAGCCTAACATTGAGAAATTTCATTCTTCTCTAATGTCATTTAATCAATTGAATTGGGTGATCAAATTCAGCACTCACATGACTGTTTTGTTTCTTGGAACAATTTTGAGATTATCGTTAACATTGTATATAAAATAAATGTTCTAATAATCAATAGTTAGCAACAAAGTGCCTATTAATAATTAAATATGTTTCGTTATAATAATTTACTATGTTTGACAAATTATGTAAATAAATTCAACAAAATACAATGAACAAATATTAAGTAAAAAAAAAACATTGATTTATTCAAATCTGTGTTAAGTTCTATGATTTAATTTAAATAAATTCCCCGTAGAAAGTTTTTTATATATTAATTATCAGACTATGAAATAAGTTGACATGGATGAATACAAAGAAACTTTGAATCCTCAATAGTATGTCTATTACAATACATTTTATTAGAAATATATACAAATATTCTATATAAAAATAATATTAAAAAATTAAATAGTAAATATTAAATATGGAAATTTTTTCTAGCAAAAATAATTAAAAACAAAACAATATAAGAACAGCCAAACAGGACAGTATTATAAAAGGCAACCATGTTTTGATGAAATTGAAAATGCTGAAAATTTTCAATCAAGATATCAATCAGAAATCTCATTTACATAAAAATAATAGAGAATATTTTATTACCTGACATATTTTCCATGAACTAAAATGAGAAATGCCAGTTTGACCATATTCCAATTTGTACTCCCACCGTATTCCATAAGATTTAAAGCAGTCGCTACATGAGAATGGCAATTATCACAGAACAAGTTATGCTGAAAAGACCCAAAGGGAAATTAAACTACTGTATCAAACCCTGCAAAAATCTTATACAAAAAGCAACGAGAGCAAATTACCATACGCTTCTTATATATTTCCGAAGCCTCGGCTACGGCAGCATCCCAACCGGATTCACCCTGTAAAGCTTTACTCTGCGACAACCTCCAGTATTTTGCAGGCCTACCGAAAGCCATGTTGTCTTCTGAAACGTAATAAGGTCCAGCAAAGTCCCTGACGATGCCAGTCGACGTACATATTCCCATATGACCGATTATCGGAAACAACCATCTAAACATTGTGCGAAACCGCAATGTAAAGTGTATATTTGAGCGTATTAATGAATTAAAAGTCGGAAAAATTTGGGAGTTCATACGTCAAGAGAGGAATGGGAGTCCAGACTATGCAAAAGGGAAAACGGTCCCGTTCCCAGTCGATGGGCGGCTCCATCGTGCGCAATCTTTTGGATTTCGCAGATGAACCGGTTGACATTTGTACAACCCGAGTACTTTGGCCATAACCGACGTTAACACGACTTATTCATTTGTGCGCACGACTCGTTGATTTATTATTTTTGAAGACACTGATTATTTTAAATTGTTTAGATTACTGGGGATATTTTTTAACGCATTTTCTTTATATGTATCTGTCATCATCGCGATTGTATACATATTTGGTCTACTTTAAAATAATATTTTTCCAGTGTTGAAATAAGGTGTTTTCATTATGGCACATGCTTACGGTGTGATGAAATTTCACTTGCACGAAATAGTAATATAATAAACATTAAACCCTTTGTTTAAATACTTCACTTTCTGTGCAAATTTTTCCAAGTTTGTGATTACGCTATTTTTGCTTGTTTTTAAAAGCAATTTTGCCAGTACCCCCAATCGATTCATAATATGCAATGTGATATATTTATATACTTAATAAAAAACCATAACTAAACTGAATCGTTTATTTCAAGGAACATATACACAATTTTCTTTATAAGTTTATTAATAACCTGAATAAATCTAAATCCTTATTAAAAATATACTGTACATTAGTGGTTTATAATAAAAATAGAAGCTAAAAATAAAGGAAGATATCAACTTATGCATAGCTGCAAAAATGACTGACTAGGTATTGAATCTATTGAGAAACATCGACAGGTACAAGATGCCACTGGACATTCCAAATGATTTCTATAAAATAAGTAGCGTTAATATGAAACTAAATAAAAATATCTCATTTAGACATAAAAGTTAATCAACATACTTAAACCACTGAGTTAAATGAACAGCATGTCCACCATGCCTACAACTTTGACACCAAGTAAACCAACTGGAAAAATCACTACTTTTATGAAATTCTCGAGTACTGATCGCTCCAGTGTTACTGGGAGTAGTTGTGATTGGACCTCCATGTGTTCCCATGTGCATCAGACATATTGCACAACGAGGTAAAGGTTTGCGACAATTAGGACAAGCAGACATTTGCTGGAATAAACAAAAAATTAAATAATCGTTTTATACAAAAAAATACACTGATTATATATACTCACTTTGAATTTGTTTGACGTTGCAGCAATCCTAGCAAAACTATTTCTGCTTCTGTGCAAGCCTTGCATAAACGCAGAAACACTCTTACCACAATAATTGCAAGATATATAAACTTGATGAGATGGTTTATTCGAAGAGTTTGAAGCACTTAAAGCTATATCAAATGAGGCTCTTTGTCCCCAAAAATGCCAAGAATCTAATAAATTTCTATAGCTGAAAGTATAAAAAAAAATCGCATTATGAATTGAGAAAGTTCAAAATAAATTTTCACTCCGATCTTAAAAGGAAAAACAAATAAAAATACCCAGCTATCCAATCCATTACTTGAGAATCTTTTAATAATTCAGAATGAAACGTTCGAGCGGCAATCAGACTGACAGATTGTACATCTCCTGTAGAATCCAAATATTGTTGCAATAAATTTATACATTCCACACTAGTTCCTGTAAATAACATAATTGTATTGACTCGTACTATATTTACTAAACATTACACTCTCCAAATAATTCACCAGTAAGAATAATTCCGGAAAGATTTCCCTCTTCTATTAATTTTGATGTTAACTGAATTATATATTCGGGCAGTTTAGAATCAGACAAGAAAATACAAGCAAATGCAATTCTATCTTCAACACTCATCCCGCTTTGGCTCTAAAAATAAAAAAAAGTAATAAACATAAAGTAACATCCAAAAAAATTAAATAAAGATGTTGAAAAACATTATACCAAAACATTGTCATATGAGCCAGCCTCAGAAGTGAGAAATGCAAAAATTCCACGGATATATGGGTCAGTCAAAAATCTTGGAGTAGAACAAAATTGACGCCATATGCTACCAGGAGATTCTGAATATCCAGATAGAGCCATGGATATTATTCCGAGGTGCGAGTGATGGGGTGACTAATATACAAAAAATGTTTTTGATACAATTCACAGGATTTTTTTCACGAAAATGTACTGCTTGTTAGAATAATACCTTTTCTGCTCCTCTATTCAAAATATCAATAGCAGATCTTAATTTCAAGTTGAAAACAGATATAGCAGCTGCACGTGTATAAGCTTTTTCTAATTCTAGTTTATCTAAAAAGGCAGTCAATGAAGCTGAATCTTTATCAAAATTCCAACTACACAATTGCAAAGCTTTATCACGTTCTTCGCTCCTAAAAATTTATTAACATTTATTCAATGTGACTATTATATTAATCAAGAAATAAAATTGATATATCAAGTATAATGAAAGCATTTACCTATAAATAGTACTGTAAACATTATTGACTGTAGCAAAATCTGTTTTAACAGAGCTAACAGAGCTACTAGATCCCATAGATGAGGTATTGGGAAGTTCTAATCTCAAAACCGATTTAACACCTGGATGTTTGCTATTGGAACCCCTAATACAACCTTCAACCAAATAATGAAATTAATTACGAAAAATGATTACTTTTAGTTGAAGCATTTCATGATTACACCAAACAATAATTTTTATTATTTAAAATAATTACTCACCATCTTCAACAAGAGATCTACTAATGTGAAGCCAATTCCATAATTTTTTTAACTGTTCATCATCTGCTAAGTCACCGTTTTGACACAAATCGAGCTAAAATAAGATTATTTTCCATTTTGAAACCCAACTTATTTAAACTAAATTTATCAATAATAAATAACCTTCAATCCATAATCAACTGTAGCTCTGTGTTTTATTTTCAACGATATATCATTCAAAAGAAGATGAGATTCATCAGTGAGCATTTTTAATGTGGTGTTACTGTCCGACCACACAAATGGACTTGAACCAGACCCCCAATTTAAGGTAATTCGATCACATACAATATAATCAGTCAATGCACCTACAATTAAAATGGAATAAGTTTTTGAACTCGAAATCCGAAACCGTTAAATATTCAAAAACATATAAAATTTATGTTACCGGGAGTAGTAATAGTTAATAGTCGATTATTATCTGTGGGATGCCAACTGAAACTCGTAATTGTGTGAGTCGATCCAGGGACAACAGAACGTTCTAATGCAGATGGAGGATCCCCATCACCTTCGCTGGCCATTTCATCCTCATTTCCGAGACCTCGTAAATCAGCCAAATGAAGAACAGTACTGTCACGTAACAAAGAAGCTAGCAAATTTTGCCTGCAAAGAAAAATTATTTTAAATAAAAGAGTATAAAAACACAGGTGTCCTTCGTTTAATACGGTAGATAGATTCTGCTAGATTGTCATGTGAAACAAAAAAATAGTGATAAAATTCTTTTACAAAAATTAAAGAAATAATCAGTTTTGCGAAAATCATTGGAATTGTATCGGAGCTTTGATTATCAATTTTGGTTTCACTTGGGAATCCCAATTAAAGTTTACTTTCTTAATGTTTACAATGTGTACGTATTGTTTTTCTTTGGGTGTTTTTTTAATAAAAAAAAGGATTTAGATGCATCTCAAATGTAATTTTCAGTAATTTGTATTGCTCTATATAACTCGATAAAACATAATTTCAGAAAAAAATATTTTTTTACAACAAAATCAAGTTTAACGAGGAATTCTTATGCATATAATATTTATTTGACAACTTAAAATTACCTTGTAGGACACCATGCAATTTTTGTGACTGCTTTGTTTTGAGTAAGATGTAAAACGGGTTTATCGAACATTCTTCTATCCCATATGGCAATCATGTTATCTACTCTACTGGCCAGTTGATAATCATTGAAAGGGTCAATACAAACACCATAAACAGCTTTTGTGTTGGCAATTGTTACGGCTTTGTTGGTAATATCTAGTGAGATAACAGGAAAAATTAAAAAATAATCTGTATTTACATAAATAATATAAAGGTCACTATTCATTACCTCTAAGGTCGAAGATTTTTAATTGTTTTTGATTCATACCGACTACCAACGTCCGCGGTTGGTGGTGTAGCCAAGCTAAAGAATGAGCAAGTTCAGATAGTCCCATTTCTGTCAACGGTTTTGCTAATTCTACAGCTGGCGTTAAATTTGTGTATTGATTTAGTCGAGGAGATAGATTCCCTGTAAAAAATATGGATGAGAAAATTATTTTGTTTACTATTGTCGCATAAAGATCTGGATCGAACCGTCGTTGCTGATTGGACTTTTCATTATATCCCAAAGAATTATGCAATGATCATTTCTGTATTTATCCAAAACCCCAGCTAATAAATTAGAATCTATTCCATTCCAAGCTACACCATTGCATTGTCTAGCGTGGCGAGGCACTAAAAAATAAATAAAACACATAGTACAAACGAAATAGTCAACATACTGTACGGTCAAAAAACATACCGAATTCTTTCCCATTTAATCCTAAAGCGTCGAATGAAGTAGGACCAAAAGTTGTAAGAACAACTTTTCCATTGGCCTGTCCGACGGCCAACAAAGGCTCACTTTTAGGATCCGGACATACATCGATACACTTTATATAGTGATAGTTATTGTTACTGGCTACGAGATGCGCACCGGTTTTTTCAGAAAGAGTTATGCCTAGAACACCATTCAAATAGTTAAGATGCGAACAAATCGAAGGGCAATCTCCGGGATGAATAAAAACACAAACATGAAGGTTTCGAGGAAACGCTATTGAGGGATCCGGCTTCATACAAGCTGATATCGGTGCCCCAGGTGATGAAGTGGTCGGCGTGTGCCGGGGACCACTGCACCTCCAATTTTACACTGCTGCCCATCATTTTTCCTCACAAATACTTGAATTTTCAGTTTACAGATTTACATCTTCGCGAAACGAGCGTTTATCGCAATCGATTCGAAAACACGTTTGTTTTCACGCAAACGTGACAAATCCACATGCCAAATGCGTTTGGTCGAAACGCTGTAATTTTTTATGCATTATTTTGTATTGATGAATCCAAATATTTGCTAGACGTTTGCGTAAATGATATATGCGCACTCGATGCTAGTGCACACTGATGCTAGCGAACATGATGTTTACGTTAATGATATTTACGCATAAGATGCTAGCACACATTGGCGACGCTAGCGCACAGAGACAGTGGCACGCACTGAAACTTTCAAAATAATATGGTTAAAAGCATTCGAGGTATCATTTAATCATCGTGTAGTCCTCCAACTGTCCTAAAATCTCATTTATAATTAGTGAATCTTTTTCGATTATTATAAAAAGTTTGAAAAAGTTGTTCGTAAATATTAATTGTAAAATTTTATTTTAATAATTCAAAAATTTAAAAAAAAATTATATATTAATTGACGTGTTCCATTTGCATTTATTATATACATACACATATTCACGGTAAATCCTATAAGCGGTGGAGGTCCTCACTTCAGGGTATCCGCGTAGAAAATTCTCCTAGCATTTTTGGAAAATAAATTTATAATGAATTATTATAGTTTTTTTATACCAATCTATAAGACATGATAAAAGTTGAATCATGTTTTGATAAAAAAAGGCATTTTTTTCAATCAATACCGTAGCAATCTATTGGAAAATGTGCCAGCGCCAAAGGCGCCAGATTTAAGAAATTAATAAATAAATTTCGAAAGAACTTTACTTTCTTAAATCACATACACTCTTGGTAATTTCTTTCAAAGTGCACCATCTGAGAATTTCAAATTAAAATTATAATGATTATTGTGTAATCATTTTTACCTTTTAAATCACATGCACTCCTGACAATTTCGTTCAAACGACGTCGTCTAAGAATTTTAAATTAGAATCAAAAAAATAATTGTGTAACCATTTTTACCTTTCAAATCACATGCACTCCTGACAATTTCGTTCGAACGACGTCGTCTAAGAATTTTAAATTAGAATCAAAAAAAATAATTGTGTAACTATTTTTACTTTTAAATCACATGTACTCCTGGTAATTTCGTCCAAACTGCACCGTCTAAGAATTTTAAATTAAAATAAAAAAATAGTTGTGTAACCATTTTTACTTTTTAAATTACATGCACTCCTGGTAATTTAGTTCAAATTGCACCGCCAAAGTATTTGCCAAGAGCGCCAAAAACAGTGCTATCGCTCTGATTTGTTTGCATAAAAACAAATTTTATTTTCTATAATCGTCCATTTTTCCTTTTGAGAGCTGACTACATAGGTATTAGGTACTTATCATTATATAATTAATGAAATGTGTAATTTCGATTAACTATTTTCGAATTGTGTTGAAATTTTGATATGAATTTTCTTAAATATAAAAAATGGAGCTCCAATGGAGGAAATCTTATAGAACAGTAAAAATTATTTTTCGAAGATTTGTATATATATATATAATAATTGGGCTAGTGAAATGATACGTTTATCTAACATTTTCAATAAGCAGTTTTGCCAACTCCTCGTTCCGCACATAGTTACCTTTATCAAGATACACTGATACATAAAAAATATGATTTATTCATGGAAATAAATAAAACAGCTTAAAAATAAAAGAATTTATTTTAAATAATGTATTTATTTACAATACTATAATGTCATATGATGCAATAATATTGTATATAATTATATGTATATAAGCACAAATGTGCATATAAATATCCATCATATTTAACTGACAACAATAACAAATTTTTTAATACACAAACATCTTCAAAAGACATCCTAATAAATATACTTATACGATTTACTATGTTCAAATAACACTTAAGAATCATTATCATAAATGTAATTTTCTTTTTTTATAGCCAATTACAACCTCTTTCAGATGTTTTAGAATATAAAAATTATTTCTCCAAGCCAAAAAATAAGATTTGATTAATTTCAAATTGAATTTTTCATAAAATACAATCCTTATATTCAATACAACTTAGTTGAGCATTTCAATAAATATATATTGTATATGATTATTATATTGTGTAATAATATAAGTATATAGACAAAAAGTATGCAAAAGCAGCATAATTACTGAAGCTTTTTTGACAAATTCAAGATCCGTTTTGTAAAAAACATTATTTGTGTTTAGATGGAAATTTTTTTTAATAACAACGTGAATTTCGTGACATTCATAGATAGACCCTGTAGTATCCATTCTTTGAAAATGTGTTTTTTTTACTAAATTTTTTTCATTGTCAAACAAAACTTTTTTTAAATATTGCGTATTTGAATCATTTTAAACACACGTTTTTTAGTTTTCGCAAAATGTCAATATTTATACGTGAACGAATTTTAAATTCAAGTTAGGCTTTGAATTTATTTCTACGTAATTTATGTGTGCTATTTAAAAATAGATGTGTTTATTAAATATTTTACTTTATCATGAATAATAAAAACTCTCGATGCAACAGTAATGAAATAATTTTCTGCAATATAATTTTTAGATAACAGTAAAAAATAAAATAAGTGAAATATAAATATTATAGTGCTATATAGAGGTAAATATTTAAGAATTTACGTATACAATACTTATTAAATTTAGAAATAATTATTTCAAAAACATTAATTCCACAATTTAAAAGTAAAAATTGCACTTAATTTTTCATACAAAATTAAAATGTACACTTATATACAAATATTTAATCGTTTTCAACAAACCAAAAACATATACAAATCATTTATATTTTCAAACTTTACATCAATTTTATAAATATATAATATATGTGTAAATATAAAAAACATTTCTCAATGAAAAAGCCATATTCATATCTTCAATTTTTCCAAATGTATGTAAAGATTATTTTCTGTTGTTTTATTGCATTTTTAATACATTAAAAAAGTGATAATCTCATATTGATAAAAGATCTAAGCAAACTATCACAATAATCAAAGGACGTATTACTAATAAAAACTACAGTCGGAGCAGAATCAAGGATCTATTTTTCATAAATATCCTCTTTTTTATATAACGCTTCCACATACATTCATAAATCACAACAAAATACAAATATATTCGAAGCGGTATACGAATATATATGAAAACGTATGATTGATATTTATTGCCGTAATATTTTTATTCTACAAATTGAGTCGATATTTCTGAAAGAAGTATAAGTCCAAATTTTTTGAACAATGTAAAACATTACGTCACAATTAAAAATGTACTACTAGTAAAAGTATACTTTCAATATTGTTTCCGAGATTTCATATTCTGAATATGCTTTCGTTGATAGGTATGTTATAGTGAAAACATTAGTGAATTTTCCGCATTAATAAAACGTTTCGAGTTGTTCACCAATATTTTTCGAACCGTATTTTTCATAAAAAAGTTTGGATTGATTTAGGTTTTTTTTTATAAAGTGTTAGAATTATGATAAAATGTTTTTATCGACTGGTTTGATGAAAGTACATCCATCTTCCGGCTTATGCGGTATTCATTTTACGTGGTTTCACTTAACGCGATCTAATAAAATATTTTTTTTACGGGCGTATTTTGAATTTTTATCAATATATAAAAAAAAACAATCATTAATCACAGAATACCTAAATAAGAAATATTTAAATCTGAGAAGAATGAATATCTTTTTTTTAAGCAATAATTCATATGTAATATATATATCAATTATAAATAATTAGAATACTACATAAATTCTTATATAAATTTTTAAAATTCAATTTTTAAATATATTTTAGAACTTTCTACATGGATTTTCCTGTACCAATGGGATGGGTTCATGGTATTTTTATGCAGTTTTCATTGTACGTATAAACGTATGTACCGCGTAAATCGGAGGACGAATGTATACGTTTACTACTAGAAGTGTACTTTCAATTGTGAGTATAGATTCACTGTAATATACATAAACCAATACATATTTCAAAACAGAACAACTCCAATACACAACATATTAAAACCCCATAAATTTCACATACCGAAACGAACTCATAGCACTTTCAAAAAAAGACTCAACACTGTTTCTTAGAAAAATAATTCAACCAACAATTAGTCCTTTCAGGCAATTTTCCACATCGAACTGGCGAAGAGAGAACGTGGCATCAGCAACATCCAGACTTCCAAAGTTCCTCGGAACATCCTCGACAGCCACAATCGCACAATCGGCCATCGTCGTCTCCGTCTTTCAGGACATCAATGGTGCTCGGTTCCTTCCCTTTGTGCGACTATCGGTTGACTCATATTGGCTATTCCAATATTGAAAGACTCGTGCATCATTCGCTCGTTCTCTTGTCGGACTGAAACAATGATATTGTTCAATATTAATAATTGTGGTTGTGTAGTGGATGAAATGTGTGTATTTGTGTGCTTTGAATATTTGAATGGTTTTTAATTGAAATGAATCGAAGACCGTTTAGTTGATTGCTCGTTTTTGTGTTATTATCGAAATATTTGTTTTAATGGTATGATTGTTTTTCAGTTAGAATTGTGCGAAAATTGTATGTTTTCCCGTATTCATAAAAAAAATGGCATATATTTGATTGTCGAAATTTGAAAATGAGATGCATGTTTTTGAAAATTTTGATTAAAAAATAAATTAAACATATCTGTATAACAAAATGGATTCATTTACAAATGAAAATTTTTAAAAACGATATGAAAAGCATGCTATTTTCAATGAACTCGTAATCTCTTTGAGTTCAAATTTTCAACGATGCTTGTAACAAAGCGGAAAATTTCAATTTCATATATTGAAAAAATTTCAGCAAACATCCAAAGTTATGTTTACCAAAGTACTTATTTTATATTCTGCACGAGTTACAAGTGGAAAAAAATCGATTTTCGAAAAAAAAAAAAAACTCGCATTTTTCAACGAAAAAAACCTTAGTATAAAATTAAACTTCGATAATACGAATAAATAAATTATTATTATTAAAAAAAATCACACATAATACTAACTCAACGGATGATGAGGAGGAACAGCAAACGTATAATACTTAGACGTAGTATTGTGATCACTTATCACAGAACTATGAGTAAGAGTCACCACCACGACAAGTATACTAGACAAAACCAGCACAATAAACGAAAGCATGATCACGAGAACGATCCTCCTCCTCCTGCGCTCCTTCCTCTCGATAACACCAGAAAGCGACGAACCGGGCCTCAAATTTTCACCAGTGATCGACATCCTAGCACTGCTGTGCCTCCGAAAATTTTCCGGAACGGCCAAAAAGTCGCCGGGCCTCAACGACCCCGACCTGAAATCGGCAGGCCTCAGCGAAACGGACCTCCGAGCTCCAGCAGAATTGTTCCTCCTGGAGCGTCTGCTTCCACCGGCGGAGGCCGAGCTCCTCGTCGACCTCCTGTCGGGTTTGTACCGATCCATCGACCTCGTCCTCGAAATTTGTCTGGATACTCTCATGCATTTTTTTCTTTCTGTCAAATCTTCCGTCGAAGTCGGAGCTATGGGATCTTTGATTCTTTCGTCGTCGATGGATTGGATAGATGAATACTCTTGAGGGTAGTCCTCGGAGAGGCCCTTCCTGTCGTGGCCGGACATGTTTGTATGCGACTTAGCTCATGGCGGATCCGTGGGCGACTGACTGGGCCTATTTCGGGTCCAGCTCCAACGGCCTGCGTCACGGACCATTCCATGTTGCAGGGGCTGGTCCGCGGACGAGGAGTGCTTTGCGGTGGCGGGACGCTGGTGGGACAATGGCATTGTCGCCGTGGATGGCCGATAGGGACTGAATGGGCCGGGAAGAGGTTTTGTTCGGCGATGTCGGGACGTTCGATATAACCGTTGTCGGCGTAAACGGGCAAAGGCGTATTCGGAACGTTGCGCTCGCGAGATTGTGGCGGTTTTTTTATAGATTCGTAAACGGCAGGTGTTTGATGTGATAGTTTGGTGGTTGTGTTGATTTTTTTTCGGTTGTTTGTTTTTTTTTCGTAGTGGTTTTGGTAATGTTTTCGTTGAGTATCGATGCGAAATTTGTGTGTTTAAATTTTGGGATATATTTGATTTTTTTCTCAGTAATTGATCCGTTTTTATGATTTGAAGTTTTATGTAACGTATCGTTGAATATAAAAATAAATATTAATTAAAAACGATATACAAGAACCATTATTATGAAAAATTTCTGCTCAAAATTGATCACTCATTTTACTAACAGGAATTGTTTGTACATATTATAATTTATCTTGATAATCTTCTAAAAACATAAAAACAATTTTAAACATTCCAATACACTTTTTTACATTTACAAAATTTCCTTTAAATATTCTTATAAATTTTAAAATTTCCAAGGCAAATCACATATATTCAATTCTAAAATTTTCAAAAAGAATTTTTAATCAGATTCAATTTAAATGATTTACTCGAAGGGCAAATATTCAAATTAAAGCAAACTCCGCAAATTAAATCATAAGTTTCAGCCATCCCGAAATTATAGATTATACATTCCTACGCCGCTATGTAAATAAGTTATTTTCGTTGGCATATATAAATTGCGTCAGTTTATCAAAAATCGATTTCAAATTTTTCACAATATTCCAATCGTCTAAGTCAATTCACATAATAAAATCCGAAAAAAATCGCGCACTATCCAAATAATACGGAATCGTCCTGACCTTTGACCCCGTTGGAACAAAAGTGAATCTCACACTGTTGTCGTGCGAATTTTATCGCAAATTTTATTTTTAACAATCCGCAACACGAATTCGTTTGTGTTCAAAGCAAACCAAAAACAATATTCATAAACGCTCTTTCGCAACGGAACTACGCAAGAGAGCATGGTGGAGCCGTCTATTTCGGACCGACAATAAAACTTTTAGTGCGTTCACTCTTCGATACGTTATTTGTTTATAATCCATCCTGAGAAATTTACTCGGGATTTATTTGTTCAAAAAAATAAATAAATGCAGGAAAAATGTCCGAGCTACGGCCGCGTAGTGGAGAGCGGTCGCGCCATAGTAAACAATGCGCGGGAAATTATAGGCTTTTTACAAGGTGATAAATGTCCGTTGTTGTGTGTTTAGTTTGCGAATGGTGCTTTTGATCCGTCCGAGGGAATGTTCGAGAAGTTGTGTGTGTTTAGTTTTTTATGGCCGCGGATGTAGTTCGTAAACAATTTCTTTGTATTGCGCGAAGCGTATGATGTATGACATCTGTAGGATGTTTTTCTAATTTTCATGAAATACTTTCGTTTTAATGTTATTTTTTTATTAAAATATACTAATTCATAATAAAATATATTATTTCTATTGATTGAAATATATAACTGATGGTTTTTCTTGAGTGGTTTAATATAAAAAGTAATGCTTCATAGATGGGATAAGCTCACGCTAGTGTTCCAGCTGTTGGTTGAGATTATTATTATTTTTTTTGTTAAATATATTTGTTATATACGATTCATTTTCAGGTCAAGGTTTCATTTGTGAAAATGGTTAACACACGGACATATTTCAAACCGCTCATAACTCTATTTTCATAAAGAAAAAGCCCCATTCAGAAAGTCTGCTTCGAATTATAAAATCCGTTCGTACGTCCAACTTTTCAATGCAAAATCAACAGTTTTTTCGTATGAAAAAATGAAACTTTTTTTATTTTATTAAAAAAATTATATATGCACTTATTAAAAAACAAACTCCGAAGATTTGACCCACGACCGCATCTAATAAACGAGACCACTTTTGTCTACGTGGCCATCATTAAAGACCCCAACATCAAATTAAAGGCAAACACGTGAAGATACGCTACCACGTTTACGATCCAAAATTTGATTATTTTGCATATTTCCAATGCTTAAATGTTCGAATATTCGTATAGAAAATTTATGTAATATTTTTTAACGATTTTTTTAATTTCGTACATTTAGTCAAGCGTTCATTTACAGCAAACAAAAGTTCAGCGAAAAGAAACTAAACTGTAACGGATAATTTTCCCGATGAATATTTCGGAAGCGTTCATATTTAAAAGCTCATGTTTCACAAATGTATAATTAAATTAAAAATTCAGACGTAAAAAAGGAAAATTTTAATCATCGCTTTACATTCCGCATTAAAACAACACACGTACAAGTTTTGGCTGTGTTGCGGTTTTCACCGTCAACATGCTACCAAAGCATATTCTCTCCGTTTTCAGGCAAAAACCGCATTAAATTTCAGAATAAAAGCGACATTTTCACCACGCACTCAAATATTCAGCACACAGCAAACATTTCCTCATACAAACACGTATCGCACGTAAAATAAATCGAATTTTTTCAGCCCGTATCGTGTGACGGAACGTTCAACAATTATTCCGAGCCGTGAGGGAATTCAGTCTATTTTATTTGCTAATAAATCACTTTGGTTTTTATTTGAATCTTCTAAAATATATTATTTTAACCGGTTTTAAATTTTCTTCAGTTATATGTGATTTTTTATAACAATTTAGATTATTAAATTATAGATAAGAAATATAAATCTTTCAAAATATAGAGTTCAAAACGAAGATGGATATCGATAAAAGTTTTAGTACGAAAGTTAAAATATGCCTCGAATCCCATAGAGGGTCAAAGTATAAAAAGAAAGTCATAGTTTTGGTAGTTTTATAGTATTTTTGTTTATATGATACATACCCATATCGTCTATTAAAGGAGCCATCCTGAGTGTAACTCCAACTAAGAGTAAACAGAGGAAAAGTAGAAGGCATGCCGTCACCATGATGGTCCAACGCGCTCTTTGAGGAAGCTCGTCTGGATCCAACACCTGCAATAATAATCAAATATCAAATCTATAATCAATCTCAATCATTAAATACGAAAATTTGTAATAATAAATCACCCTTTACAACTGCATTACATTACACGTAGAGAAACGAATCATTCACCTTTCACAGAAGTTCGTTGTAGAAACCATTACTTCAATAACTATCATTCACAAATACGGAAATCTAAATATATCTAGATCGAATGATTTAATGTTTCGTTGCTAATCGTAAATCATTCAGTAACCTATTGTATATTTATTCATCATCTTATAACTTATGCGTTGCGCGATCAAATATTTACTACACTTAAAACAGTTATAAATAAGCGCTTGCACATTTCCTTGCATCTGACATGTTAAACGCAAGATCATCACTTCAATTATAAATTTGTATCTAAACGCATATTAATTTAAATATTTTTAGACATCCCACATTATCCTAAGAGCATAAACAGAAAGCAAATACATCAAACCTTTTGACAACTAGTGAAGCGTCTGTCATAAACACATCGGTCCCGAATGTAGGTAATGGCGAATTTTATTTTCGATTTGAATTCGTCGTTTTCCTCGCACAGATCTGGGATTGTTTATACGAGCGTTCGTAAAAAATTTCATAATTCAAATAAACGATTCAGAAATACGTACAGCTCGCTCGCTGTCAAATTTTATTGAGTAAATGAGAAAATAGACGTATCAATACGGGATGGAAAAAATATTTTAAATTTTATTACGCCTGTACAGAATCAAAGTGAACTTTTCCACGAATTGATTGTACAATATTTGAAAATAAATTTTCTTGCGTTTATTTATTCATAGATTATATTCAATCTATCAAATGATAGATGCAATGAAATACCCACAACGATTTTCAATAAAAAACATCACTTTGATAGATAGACGCCAAACAAATCACTCAAATTCGATTACGAAACAACCACTCATATTAAAATAGACAGTATATTACTATTATATAATAAATAGATGCAACAGAGCAATCTTCTTAGATTTATTGCCACTGGAAGTAATATATTTTCAGTCGCGTGATCCTCGACGATCAAATCCGGGATCCACAGAAGTTCCGAAACGATGCTGAAATCCTCGACCAGAATTTTTCACTGAAGTAACTCAACGACGATAAATCCGGACCACCCGGTTTTATGGAGGTCGTAAATGCGGGTTATTAAATTCGAAAATAATACATCATTCGCGGCAACGAACCACCACTGATAATAATATAGCGCAAAACGTATTGCAACCCCGAAAGGATTGAGACATAATTTGCACTCTTTTTTATTTATGAAATAAAATTTGGATTTTGAATCAGTTGATTTTAAATTTTGAAATTAGATAACTTCCGTTAATTTTAAATATATTATTAAAAATACGAAAGTTTGATTTTCGTTCAAGTAATATTGATCCTATAAAAAATTATTATGATAAATGACAATTTGATTTTATTTAATTTAAATTTTCTAAAAAAATATCGATATTATTTATTTTTAATAAAATAAATTTTATTTTTTAATAAATACTCAAATACATTTCGTTTTCAGATATTAGCCATACAACATTTTTATTTAAAAAATATTGTTAACAGATTTTTGAATCCTCTTCGTTATAAATATTATATTATTTAACTAAATGAGATCAATAGAGATATCAATATTACTAATAATGATCTAATTAATTTAGAATCACTTAAAATTCATAATTTTACGTGAAATATTATATAATTGACTGTTTTTATTTTTAATCGCCATCAAACCAATTTAGTGAACAATAAATTAATCACTAATCTCTGGGATTTGTCTTAAGATAATTTTTAATAAATATGAAAGTTTAGATTTTACATTATTTTATACATATTTTTCAGACTTATGGCTCAACTTATACTATGTTTTTTTATATAAATATATTTACATGTACTTTTTATGCGGGGGTGTAGCATATGCGTAAGCACGTGAACTTTTACGCTATTTTATTGGGAGCTAACGGCCGTTTTAAAAATAAAAATCGAACATAAATCGTAAAATCGATTGTCCGAAAAAAATATTGAAGCTGCCTTCTGAAAAAACACACGAGCCGAGATTAATCCACACAACCGTTATGACAATGGAGTTTTTGAACAATGCTTTTTATATTAAAGTTTTATCAAAAATGTCATATCTACGATCTGTTATTGTTTGTATATCCATATTGGATCGAAAATTGCCAATTCACTGATTTCATATATCAAAATATATATTTTTTATATGAAAACGTTCCAGGTTTTAAACTACAAGGAAAAATCGAAATGATGTATATATTCAAATTTATGAATGCCGATATGCTATAACATAAATTTTTGTTTGTTTGGAAATATTAATGAAAATTATATTACGAATGCATGTAGCCGAGCGCGTATCTAAACTCCGCAAAGTGTACATTACAAACTAAGTGCTGAACATTAAAACCGAACTATTATTAAGCTTTGATGGTGGTACAACATACATACGTTTTCCACACGTTGGATACGAGTTAAATTATCCGTAAGCATTTATCTATAATACAACACGAGTCGTCGGTGGTAGTGTGCAAAATTTAATAATGTCTCGGGAAATGGTCGATATTTGAAATGGTTTTTGGTTTGTATTCAATTAATGTGAGTGGACATATTTTATTGGGTGACACTTTAGTTGGGCTGCAAAGGGTTCAATATAAATATTTTAATTATTATCGAAGGAAAGTTATTATTCTGCCTGTTATGTTAATTATTATGAGATTCCAGTCGAATTTTTTTATCAATCATTGATTTATATTAAATTTTTATTTATGTTATATAGTTGCTCCTTAAGTATAAAAGAAATCTAACAGAAAATTTAGAATTAATTCTAAATCAATTATTATTAATTTCACACACTTATAAACTCAATCAATTGAATAATAGAAATTTTAATGATGGAGCTTACTTGGAAAAGTTTAAAAAATGGTTCTGATCCTTACTTAACTTTTCCGATATAGTATAGTTATGAAAATTTTCAATAGATGGCGCTGAAAGGAAAAAATATTCGGAAAAATAATTTTTTCATATTTTCATAATTATAATACTTAACGAAAGGTTAAAAGTTGTAGTAAATTTTGCTGAAATTGGTTTTTTTTTTATTTAATCGTTCATTTAAAATTATATTTGTCATATGATTAGTACGATTACGAAAATATAAAAGTTTGATAATATAGTTTTTTGTTTTACACAACAATTTTAATTCTACGAGTAAAAATTATGCTCATTTTTTTGTCATTTGTTAAGAGTTGTTTTTTTATGTTGAGGAACTCAACGAGACCCTTGACATGGGGCAAAGGTACGACCCTTTTCAAAACACAACCATGTATTCAAAATTAAAATAGGACAAATTAATCACACGAAAATGACCCGAAAACAATTTTTCATAACAATCTGAAAAAATCGCGATCACATTTAACTTATGTAAAAAATGATTATTTTAACTAATAAAAAACTCAATTAAACAAACTTCTGAAAAAATATAAAAGGCTTCCGAGAAATGAAACTTTTCGAGACAGCAAAATTATAATAAAAATGTAAATCCAATCATCATTTATCATGATTAAAGTCCGTTGAAAAATACGAGGGTTTTCCCGAAGGATATTTTCCGAGTATTTCTTTTGCAAAGTAGTTCAGTACGCGAAAAGAGTTGTCATTATTATTTGCGTCGTTACGAGTTAAGAAATTTTTTTCACTAAAGTGAAAAACCTTTAATAGTTTCTTCTTGAACTTTTCGTCACTTGAAATTTATTAAGACTTTTTAAGTGGGTTTTTTCAGCATAATGTAATAAAATATGAAGACGAAAAAAATACTTATCAGATTACTTCCGTTGATTTTTTTTTGGTGAAATTTATACATGTCAAGATACAAAAGAATTTATTGACTTTTCTCTTGAGACAAGGTTACGATAAGCTATAAAAGGGCACGAGATACTAAAAGGATTACAGAATTCAATGTACGTTATTTCCGATTCGTATAGAAAACCTAAATATTATTTCAATAATACAATGATATTTTTTCTGTCAGTTATCATTCGTAATATTTCTTCCTGTGATAATTGCAACATTGCATTACACGAATAATACAATACATTATATTATTACATCCTCCGATTAGTTAGAGAAAAAAAATTTACATAAATTTTATAAAATTTTAATAAATTTATGACGATTGTTTTCATACAAACAATCCATCTAACAAAAGATATGTGGAGTTCCGTCTCTCGAATACAATCATCAACTAGATAATTTACATCTTTGCATTCATTCTTTCAATTTCTAATAAGATTATAATTAAAAAATGACATATTACCTTAACTCTCTCATCGATGGACTCGACCAAAAGGGCTCTAGCCCTTCGTCGTTTACGTCTTTTACGTCTTGCCCGCGTTCTTGTACAAGCACGTTCGCGCTCAAGTACAACAACGCATTCAGACACAACCGGACATGGTTCTCCTCTGAAAATTAAAATAATAACGAATTGACAACATCATACGAACAATGAATATATAAATATTTTAATTCAATTAAAAAAATCAATATAAACTTTTAAACGGAACTACTAGCATTAAACCCCAAATTTTAACGAAACCATTGAATAATACCAAATTTAACGATTATAATACATTGTCAATTAATGTACGAGCACTTTGAGCAAATTCCATGTATGTGGAACATTAGCAACAAGCGCTAAGAGACATTCTGTTAATAGTGCTTCAGCCGACCGCCAAGGCTTTGGATTACGCGCTCCATTTCTTGCCGGCGTTCGTTCTCGCATCCCTCAGGAGCTAATTGCCGAAATTCGAACTCGGATGGTTATCAACTGTGAAAATTATTTAACCTTCGAATCGTGCAGGGTCGCGTTTCCGTGTGGCCTTAAATTAAATCGCTGCTCGCGCGTTAAATGGCGAAACTTCGAATGGCGGTTCAATTTTGACGGTGTTCCGTGTGTTGTTTGTGGTAGGATTTTGTGTTTTAGTTGTTGTCGAATACTTTCTGTTGTTGAGTGCTTTTAGTTCGGTCTGTATTCTTCGGATGTTATGTTTGCGTATTTAATATGAATATTTTAAAATTAAATGAATATTTTTCGAAACATAAAATGGTTGAAATTGAATCTGATATAAATATTTTGAAAATTCTGGAGATTTTTCCAGGGCTGTGGAGTCGTCAAAAAAAAAGCACGACTCCGACTCCGACTCCGTTCCCAACATTTACCAACAACTCGAC
>JAOXNN020000052.1:3877650-3897794 GCA_028571205.2 Hydropsyche betteni | reverse complement strand
CCCCCCCCCCCCACTGCAGCCACCGCAAATCAAAAGAACACCAGACAAAGACTCGAATTCAATCACACCATCCTCCGTCCCGGAACGGACACACGGCCCATAAAGCCCCCCTACACGCAAAACGCATAAAATTAACACGGCGGTGTCGAACGTCGCATGAATTAATTACGCGCGTGTGGTGGGCGCACGAGCGCGCGCCGCGCCTGCGCCCCCCGCGCCCCCATTTTCCGGGGGCGCACGCTCTCCCGTCAGTTCGGCGCGGGCCGGGGCGGCGTCGCGACGCCCCCATCGCCGCGTGCGCCGCTGTCGTGGCGCCAGGGCGCGCCGCCCGCCGCTGCGCCCCCCATTTTGACGTTTGCGGTTTGGCCGAAACGGCGCGTTTTGCGGCGAGGTCGCCATGCGGCACACTGCGGTCGTCGGCGCGTCTGATGTGTGCCCGGGATTGTATACATTCGCGTGAGGAGGTTGTGCGTCGCTGCGTCGCCGTCGACAACAGGTAATGGTGGTTTGTTGTTGGCGCGTTTGACGTTTGTGTGTTGTGTTTGTTTGGAGTGGTGGATTTTGGAAATGTTGTATATGCTGCGTTGCGTTTGTGTAGTCGCTTTGTCTATGGAGCGATGCGAAGGATCTTGCTTTGTCTATTAAATTTAACATCTGTTCGTGTATAGGCGCTTTTTAGTTCAGATGCATTATTTTAATAACTTCTATCAAATGTGACAGTTGACGTGTCGTACAATATGCTTGTGGTGTTAAAATTTCCTTGGCACACCTGGTACCGAGTAAATTTTGGCACGTGAACGGAAAAAGGTTTTTCCACCACTGTATGCAAGGCACGTCAACTGTCATGTTTGATAGAAGACGATAAATGCATAAATCTTAGATGCGTCTACAATGAATAGTGTCTATTTTACAGTTTGAGTGTCCACTTCGTTTGTGCACGAAGAAACTAGTCTGTTTATACACTTTCAAAACAGCTCTAGTCCAATTGTTAGTGTGGTACGACAATTTAAGTTATTTGCACTCAGATAACGCCCTTATGATAAATATCAATAAGGTGGAAATTGGTATGTCAACTAATGGTCGAAAAATACGCGTAGTGTTTATCTATCGTGTCAGTTTGAACTTCGAGAGTTTGTTTTGAACACGTTTTATGATACTTGATACTTATGACGTCAGTTTGGACTCAATTATATGTAGGTGAAATTTGGCAGTTGACAATCAAACTAAAATCGATAGTTTGGGTATAAAAAACAAAAGTGTACACTTGAACTGTGACATCTATATACCAGAAAAATGAATTTTATGGACAAAGCAAAATTCTTTGCATCGTTCGTGGACGAAGCAATTACTAAAACGTAGCATAGCATATATAAAAATTCGTTTGATTTTCGATAGTATAATTTGGTTGTATGCTGTTTTTTATATAATTAAAATTATAAATCGGCTTTGAATATAATAAACTTGAAATTGTAAGATAACACCACAATTTGTCTATAAATAACCAGTAATTTATTTACAAAATTAGTCGGTTATAAACAATAAATTTTTATTGAAAAAATAAAAATTAATAGCGTGGACAAAAATATCGAGTTCGTTAAACGTCAAAGCGTTGTTTTCGATGTGACGATGTATGAAAACTTTTAATTTATTAACTGACCTCGTAATACTTATCATAATACTTAATGATAAACAATAAACAACAATTATAAACAATCAGTATTAATAAATTATTAATACTGATTTTTTTATAATATTATACTCACTTACCGTTTCGATACACCATAAAAACCATTCGTTTACGTAATAAAATTATACGTGAATCAAATTTGAATCGAATAACAGTTATTCTTCATACTACGAGTCATCGAACTTCATGTGAATCTCTAGAACCGTTTTCAATGCCGGCTAAATTTTGCTTGCGTACATTTTTGCACACAAGTCATTACACAGAGAAGTGTCGTAAGCAGTGACCCCACGGAAAAAACACACAAAACCTAGGGAAAAGGATAAAGAAGCAAATCCGACTAGGGGAAAATGTTCCATTTCAAAGGGTCGTCTGGGTTGTGCGATCGGCTAAATTAAGGAAGTCCGCTCAAAGGACTGGAACTGTACGTTATAATTTCGTTTAATAAACTCGATGGAGACGTCTATCGAAGCGATTTAATTATATTTTCGCTACGTCGAAATAAAATAATGGTGAAGTTTATTAAATTCTTATATATTTTATCATTTCATTTGAATCCGATGTATATTTTTATTATGCCGATATTGCAATTTCGTATCGAAAGCTAAATCGATCATAAAAAACGTAATATCTTCAAAGCGTCTTATGTCAAAAGAATAAAATTGAGTTATAAATCCTCTTGAAGATTTCCACAATGAAAACTCATATCTTTACCTAACAAGTCAACGTATGCAAATTTCGACTGAAAGCACACAACTTCAACAGCACACACATCAAATTCAATGCACTATTTGTACTAACAACCATTTCCATGCAAAATACGGAACTTTCAACACTTGCCAACATTATATAACACGGATTCTATACAACGCGATGTGTGTTCGGCTATTCAGCACACACACTGCATCCCGGCAAATGGATAAGTTCACTAGTTCCTTCCTCTGAGCCTGAAAGGCCTGAAGAGCTGAAGAGTTCAAGGCGAACTTTGTCGGGTTTTATCTTCGTCGTTAAACGGGCCTTTGTCTAGTCAGTGAAAAAATATTACCCAAGATACGAGAAAACCTGCCGTCGAGATATTAGACCCCTTCGGTGGAACATAATCGTTCCTTCGCATACGAAAAACAAAAAATAACTTAAAGGAAAAAGGATTTTCGCGTGGACATTTCCATTTAAAGAAGTCTATTTTTCTTCTTCGGCGAAATTGCAATTCGCATTGTATGGCTTGATTACGCTAGATTATTCAAATACTGTATTATTATTCAAGTACTGATCATTCTAAGTATGCGAATCTGAAACCTTTCTATATTCTGAAAACGTATACGTATTGGTTTTTGTCACACAATACAATCTACGTGATTGTTCCGATAGTTTTTATGCCGTATAGGCAATAGTGCAACGAACGAAAGTTCGACGAATCGACATCGATAAATCTCCTAATTCGAAAACCTAATTTGGCGAAAGGTTTCTTCCGCAGAGGAGTTCCTTTTATCAGATAATGGTATAAGTTGGTCCATCAAAGTTACTTTATATAACGCGTCCAAAGGTCTCCGAACCGCTTTGCCCTCTTACGTGATGATTTTTGTTTTACGTAATGAAACCAGATTCCCGCGTAATAAATAGCTCGAGCTGTCGTCGATTCGGATCTACGGAATAGTTTTTCTTTTGTTTTTTCGTATTGAGTGTTGAATATTTCAATATTTGAGCTCAGTAAATATGTGAGAGCTTCGGTACGAGTTCTTGTATTAAATATTTGATTGAATACATAAATTTGACTCAGGAATCCTTTCGGTAATGCCCAATTTAAAATTTAATCATTGGGAAACGTCTGTAACTATCCAGAGACATCCCGTCTGACATTTTCCGAACGACCTTCATCAAGGCGAAAAAGGATATTTTCAATACGTCCCGACATCGACAGTTCCCTTTCGGTTTCGTTTTTCCCCCAACATTGTAATGAACATGAAGTAGCGTTCGTCAGGACATAACTTTTCCGATACTTTTCGCGTAGCGCATTCGGTTGAAAGCCACTTAACTGAATTGTTTTTTTTTTTCTATCTACCTATAAACTTACGGCTTTCCACTAAACACCATTTCTGATTTCGTCGAAACCTCCACTAGGCTCCCATTCCCTGTTCCGTTTAGAATAAATAAAACATTAATGGAGTACGCCTGGGCCATGGGAAAAAATTTATTCAACGATGCACGTGCAATTTATTATTGCCCTTTTTAACGCTGAAGCTTCATAAATCATTCTGTTAGCGTGTATTTGTATCATGTATGATGTGTATGTGTGTGTGTGTGTATGTGTGTTATGTGTTGCCTGGGAAAATTCTTGCTGCGATCGGTGTTTTGGGAAAACCCGGAATATTCCGGTCGACTTGCACCTGGTTGTATTTTTAATATATATATTTTTTTTTGTTCGGGGAAAGGCCATTGTTCCCACGGTATCTTTTTTTATGTCGTTCATCTTCTGGCGCGTCGTTTTAATTTATGATGTGGTTTTTTTTTCATTTGTCACAGCACGCTACATATTTGATGAGCTCACACTTTTTTCCATTGTAAAGAAACCTTATAATATACCATAGTAATGCATCCTCAATTAATTTTTTTCAAATAAAATAAGTTGATTTATTATTATATTAAATTTATAGAATTATTATTTTCGAAATTGTATATTACAAACCATAATTCTCTTAACGTAAGTACCAATTTTTGCATTTCAATCATGTTAAATTATTTCACACATTTCAACAATTACTCTCTCTACCGTATTATTAAGTGAAATAATTGGATCACATACAGCAATCTTGATAATGATTAAGTATGTTCTACATCGCTTAATATAATATTAAAACAGTTAGCGTCAGTTGTTTATATAAGCTTACTTCGCGAAAATAGGACACTCACCCCATAAAAGGTTTAACTTCGCGTGAACTAGATTTTATTTTGCATAAAATTTCCTTAGCAAGCAGAAGCCATATACCTACTTAGCGGTATTTAGTGTACATTTTTTGCACCTATCATGTTTTTTTTTATGAAATCACCTAACATCCGATTAAGCACGGAAAATTCACTCGTTCTGGATAGACTTCATAAACATGATGAATGCGAGAAGTTCTGAAGCGGCGTCTTTAACTTTTTCTATCTCCCCATAATATCTTAGGCTGTAAAACGCCATTTCTGGCTTCTTCTTTTACCATCCCTTCTAGATTTTCAAGAGTGCCATGTAAATGTTCATTATTTTGAAATTGGGCGCCGCTAATGGCGCCGTGGGGGCGAAAAATATGAGTAGAGATTAATTTGAAACTCCCACAGACTCTTCCTTTTCGCTGTAAAATTTTAATTTTCAATTGAGAAGAATTTTAATAAAACACACATTTATATACGCTGTATAATTGCAAAGGAGGTGTGCATTTTAATTTAAAAAAATAAATTAAATATTGAATTTTTGAAATTAGATAGCTTTTTACATCCCGGTTCGAACATATTATACCTTGTGTGCGTTATTTAAATTTTTCCATCCCCCATTAAGGGATAGTCTAGTATGAAGGGGACGTTAAAGTGGCGGTCAATTTAATGAAAAAACAAGATATATTGCATAGCGGGTGTTTTATATTAGGTACGTGTTGGAATTTTCCGTCATTTCGATTTTTCCGTTATTTTCGAACGTGATTTTGCAGAGTTTCGCATTTTCGACTGACGCGATCGACGCGTATGATTGATTGGCGCAAAAAAGGAAATATCGTGTTTATACATTTTTTTCATTATGTACGAAAGGTCGTACATTATACGTTTGCTTTTTAAATGAAAATACACCCGGGTAAGTAAACATCGACGGTTAACGAAGCAGGAAAATGATTACCTCAGGCGTTTACCTTCCGAGAGGGGAAAGGCACCGTTTTCCTATTGACATTATTAAAAAAATCCTATAAAAATGGGCAAATACGATTTTCCATACGCCGAGACGACGGAAAAGTACGCCCGTGTCATACAATATATTGATAACTTTTTTTCGTCTTTATCCACTCGATACCGAAGTGGAATATCGTTGAAAAGCGCTACTTTTATACGTGTATTTTTCTAGCGTCGAGAGAAAAATCGAACTTCTCGAACCTTTTGTGTAAAGAGCGATTCCTCTCTCTCTGCTGGAATAATATAAAACGTACATTCGGGATAATACGTTCTAGAAACTCACCGAGCTTACTAATTTGATTCCAATACAGATAATCGTTTGACGGTTAGTTAAGTTATCAGTGCGCATTCGTACAGTAATCGATCGATAACGGGCGATATCTGGCCAAAAACAGAAGCACACACACACAAAACTGTAACTCCGAACTGTCCTAAACGTTTATTTATGTACCGAGTTTGCAATAAATATTTGCTACACACGGCAAATTGTCGAAAATTACGATCGGTTTTCTTTCGGCGTCGCGACAGTCGAGTCACGTAAATCCCGCGAAACGGCCGCCGCGTCCGAAGTTTTTCCTCCTTTTTCGAACGATCGTCCCGTGAAAGTTTTCCGAAAAGGACGAGACGACGCCGTCGCATAACAATGGCGAATCACCATAAAAAAACAAGGGTCGAAAAGTGGAGAGACGTCGACAATAAGCGCCAAATTCTCTATTTGATTTGGCCGAGGGCGACGGACGCATTTTAATCTCGCGCTTCCTTTCGAGTGTTTTCGATTCGAAACACCTCCGCGTGTTGTTTTCATTTTAATAAATTTGTGGTATCGATTCGTATTGTAATATATGTATTTGTGGGGTGAAAACTTGATTTAATTAATCCAATTATTTGTTCCGGCCGTTTTTCGTTGTGTTGCCTCGGATTGCATGTTTTGTATTCGTAGGAGGAGAGCGACTTTGATTAATGAACCGCGCTTTTATAGTGAAGTTTTTCCGTAAACTTGCCGTGTCTTAGATAAATTGAACGATCGTCCAACAACACGGACCACTAATGCTCGATAATTGATCAATCTTCGGATAAATCCGGCAATTTTTCCGCCATTCGTCGTTCCGAGCGGTTTTCTTATATAATGCAATAGAAGAACTTTCTATTATTTTTATTTATCTGTATAAAATAGTTTTGTTTTATAATACGGTGAACTTTATATCACCTGGAATCGCTGTTTGTTAGTCTCGCTAAAACTAAGCTGACCATACTTCTCGTTTTTGTTGTCTTGCATTCGTACCATCGTTTTCGCATATATAAGATCTGTCGTCAACAAACGATAGATCTTCATCTTAAAATAGCGCCCGTTGTCTCATTAGCCAGTTGTTCCCGTTGTCTTCACGCGATCTGCACACACCGGTTCCCGTTGTGAACACGCATTCTGCACACACCGGTGTACCGATTGTAATTATTGTTACAATCAATACGCGGCGTAGCAGTGTAATTTTCCATATAAAATTACTTATATTATTTTTTAGCTTTTCTTTAGAAATTTCCCAATTATTTTTTTTAAACCACCTATTATAATAGTTAAAGCGAACAAAAGAAAAAATAAATATCCAAATCGTTCGAGTGGTTTTCGAGTCTCAACGTTTCAAGACACGACGATTCATTTTTATATATAAGAAAAAGAAGAATTTTAATCAACATCACAAATCCCGCTTATTCGACATCTCTTTTGACTGCTACCCTAATTGCACTTCTCTCTACATATATTTGAAAGTTTGAACCATTTCGCAGCAGAGCACGAGTGCAATTCATTTTCTACAGAAGACAAGAGATTGCAGAGCTTGAAATGAATACGTCTCGACTAGACAACTTTTCTGTCTCTTCAGACGTTTGCTATGTGCAATCTGTCGCATACAAAGGGGAATATTCCGCTAGCTTTTTTCGCCGATTTTTCATTTTTTTCGGGGCCGAGCGAAATTTGGAAATTTTTCGTTTTGTAGGCCGTCAAGAGATAAGGCTGTGAATAAACGCGAGCCGTTTATGCTGGTGTCGTTGAATAATCGGCCTATAAACGACTTTCTTCCTCGAACACTTAAAATGTGTAATCGTTTTGCTTATCTACAAATTTTTTATTTACACAAGCCCTTTTTCGAATACTATTCAAACTTTATTTCGGTCGTATAAATTTTATTTTATATACAAAAAAAAATACTCGCAATAATGATTTATTCATGTGAGAACTTTATAAAACTTTCACATGTTTATGTCGTCAAAAATTCAAGAAGTTTTTTTTTGAAACATTATTTACATAGCATTTCACGAATGATTTGAAAATTCAACTAGAAATTACTCGAATCGAACGCAATATATTCATTTATATGGGGTGCAGCCCCTCGGCCATCAGAATCAGTACCCTTCTCTAAGCATACACAGAAACCTCCCTTCGTCTTCCGTATCAACCCTAAAAATGACTGGAATAAAATCTGATAGAGATCAGGACGACCGTAAAAATCTCCCCGAAACCCGAAACGTCCTGGAAGCTGACCACGAATTTCTTTTGTGCTCGACGCACGTTCAACAAACAAAGTTCCATCACGGTCAGGACATAATCGTTAGCGTGATGCGTTTTAATTTTTTCCCCCATCGAAATGGATAATTACGAGCAATTACTTGGCTTCCTTGTACCAGAATGTAAAATTGGTCCATTTTTTATTTTGGGGTGTTTTAATTGGCGTTTCGGCCCGAATGTTATAAATTGATTCGGCTACTAATTTGTTGCGGATTCACAGTTTAGATATTCGTTGGCTGAAGCAATTAGTGGTTCGTACGAAATTTGTATGTAGGTATATTTCATGTCACATCGATTATTCGTTTTTAATTGGAGTTTGGTTGTGTGAAATTTAGGCCTTAATTAAAGCATGAATATTTTATGTAATGTATATGGAAGAGCTTATAGAAGATACTTATAGAGAATCGTTAATAGTTTGATAGTGTCGAAGATCATTTAAACGATTCATAAGTGGAAATTTTAATTTGAAAAATAAATTGCGATGTGAGAAAAGAGCGAAAATGGATGTTGATGTAATGCGGGCTGAAATCAAATCAAATTTAGCACAAACTATACAATGAACAGCAAAAAAAATTAAATATTCTGGAAGTAGTATAAAGAAACGTTTAAAAAAGTTATTAAGCACAAATTTCATTTATATCGCCCAAATAATTTTTAAAAACAAAACTTTTTGAATGATGCAATAAAAACTACGTAAATATCAAAAAAATTAACTTACAATTGCATTATGAATTCAAACTTTCTATATGGTCTTTCAACAAGAACGCTCGATTTTCAAATGAACAGTAAAATTTGTCGATTTGCACACGTTGTTCAACGCTATAACTTTCCATAGTGATTTGCTGTGCATTATTGAACAATCGACAATAAATTTGACAGATGACACTATAACAACATGACAACCTGACAAATTTCGAGCGTCCTTATTGAAAGACCCTTTATCATACAGGTTTTTTTACTACAAATTAGCACTTTTTCATTTCAAAGTAACACTTTTTCATTTCAAATTAACAATTTTTCATTTCAAATTAAAACTTTTTCTATTCAAATTTGAAATGAAAAAGTGTTAATTTGGAGTGAAAAACCTGTATAATAACTCACCGCTCACATCATTGCACTCGTCAATCACGCGAAAACAGCGAAACGTCGCCAACATCCTTCCGAATCGATGAACGGCGTCGACGCGTCGCGAAACCTCACACACCAACAACACACGAAACGCGCTCGAAAGCCCACATTATTAATACAATAAAACGGGAAACAAAACGCTCGAGCGGCCGTTAACGCGCAACGGCGGCCGTTAAAATGCGCCGTTTCGGCCCGGGCCGGGATTCCGGCCGTTTTCGCCGTGCCCGTTCCGGGACGAGTTTTCCCGTTTTCCCGTTTGCCGTTTGCCCGATAAATTCCGCACCTTCGAGGGTCCTTTGTGCAATTCGTCTGCGCTGGTCGTAAATTACGCTTGTTTGTTCCGAGGCGCGAATACGGGGCATATCGTTGCGCGATTATTTGCTTTTGATTATGCGGGTGGTTCGGCGCCCCATTTTGGAATTGTTTCGTTGGGTAAATATGGTGTTTGGTTTGTTTTCGGGTGGGTTTGAAGTTGTTTCGCGTTTTGTGATCTTGTGAATTTTTTTTATTTATGTGTGATTAATTTTGTTTGGTTTAGATGTGTTTGAAGTGTTTAATTGTGTATCTTTGCTAGTTAGTTTTTAGTTCTTACTAGAAGATTGTGCCCGGTGTTGATGTTCATCTTAAAATAGCGTCAAACTGAATTGTAAAATGATTTTAACGATACAGAAACCTGTAACTAACATATGGCATAAAATTAAATGGTCAGAATTTTAATCAAAAACAGTCAGAATAAAATTCAAAAATGGTTAGGTTAGGTTAGGGCTCTTAATATTATTCTGACCATTTAATATAAATTCTGACAAACCCAGTTAAAATTCCGACCATTCAATATTTATTCTGCCGATGTATTCTGACCAATGTCAAATAAATTCTAACCAAAATCGTATTTAAATTCTGACCATTTAAATAGTAGCCCTAACATATTTACAAAATTTCATTGTGAACACACAAGCAGTAAAGGCATGCATGCATTAGAAACTTTCAATTTCATTTAATAAACATACAAAATTTCGTTACAATTTGAAAATTTCATCAATAAAAGTAGCACTAACAACCCATTTCATTATGAATCTTAATTCAAAAATGTAAATATAATATAACAGTAAATAGGCCCGATGTTAATAACATCGGCTGTGGATTTGTATGAAACGGAAAACGATAAAACGTGAAAACCCGATTGTAGTGTGAACCCGAAATGTTTACTCGATTTTAAGATTTAATGTTTGATTAATAAAATCAAAATAGTTCATTTGTTATTGTCACCAGACGTCATATAGGCAAAGCGAGTAGAAAAAGTCGCGAGCGTCGTTCTAAGGCCAGGCGCCCACAGGCGATTAGTCGCGGCGCGATTTATGATGGAACACATTGTTTTGGGTTGAAGTGCGCCCATAAACTATATGGGCACACTTCAACCTAAAACAACGTGTTCCATTATAAATCGCACCGCGACTAATCGCCTGTGGGCGCCTGGCCTAACGAACGAACACACACACACACACAAATCCGTGAATATATATAGGGTATAAAAAATCTTAAATATAATTAAAGAATATAAAAATTTCTAAATAGAAAAAATTCAAAATACCTACATTTTCTGATCATAAATAAAATGTATGTATATCGTATTCGACAAAAATATCACAATTGAAAGGACCGAACTTCTCGAAGTTTTAGAAAACTATTATGAAGCGCATCAATTAAAACAGAACATGCAACCACCATACGATATCGTGTCATAATAATAACACGACATCATAACCAATGAAAATCTCACACCGAGATCAACGTCCAACTGCCGCACATCGAACCACCAACCGGACATCGACTCCCCCAACACAACCCAACTCAACCGAAACCCGTTGAACTTTCAGGCATGTGGAGTCCAGTGTGTCCCGGCGCCGGGACAGCGTCAGCAGACTCGGGATGTCCTCCGGCCCGCACCAAGCACTCGGCGACCCTCCTCGCGGGACGCATATACCTGTTCGGAGGCCGCAACGGAAACGTGCCCCTCAAAGACATGTGGTCTTACGCCCTCAGTGAGTACCTTCAATCGCCTTCGAAGCCTTGTCCGTTTTTTAGGTTTTCGTGTTTGTTTTCGTTTGAGAGGTTCGCGGGACGTGTATGGTGTCATGATAAGGCCAGGCGCAAATTGCGATTTGTGGTCGCGGCGATTTTTTGGTCGCGAAAATGGGACGCATTGTTTTGGGTTGAAGTGCGCCCATATGGGCGTAATTCGACCTAAATCAATGCGTTCCGTTTTCGCGACTAAACGATCGCCGCGACTGCAAATCGTAGTGGGCGCCTGGCCTAACTCGTACAAAAATAATTGAGGGGATCAGCAGTAAATAGTGTTAAGCGCCAAAAATATAAAATTGAGTTTCTTTTAGTAAAATTAATACTTTTACTACAGAAATTAATAAACAATTCCACATTTTTTCAAAAGATGACAGTACTATGTCGGGTTACTCCTAGTTTTAGTTGCATCTGTCATATGCGCGCATTTTAACCCAAAACAATGTGTTCCATTTTCGATCGCGCGCGACTGAATCGCCAGTGGGCGCCTGGCCTAAATGCATGTTAACTGTTTTTCTTAATATCTCTAAAAGTTATAAATGTCGCTTAGCACTATTTACCGTCAAGTACCTCAATCTGTCCAAGATAATTTATCTAAAGGGCAATTCATCCAAGGAATAATTTGTCCTAGACAATTCGTCCAAACGAAAATTCGTCCAAGACTGTCCAAAACAATTCGTGAGGGAAATAAAATATGTTGGTAAATCTGCGTTTTACGTTTATACACGTACATATACTCGTTTAATGTTTAGTTTGTCGTTTGATTGAATCTACGTGTGCGCGATACAGAAAGGCTATGAAACTTTCTGTTCAACGTATCAAAACAGTATTATCAAAATTTTCATGCTATTTTGAAATTAACTAATACGCAAGTAATGCCATGCTATAAATTAATATTTTGATAATAACCTTAAACAGAAAGTTTCGCGGCCTCTCTGTATTGCGTGGATGTAGTTTTCAATCAAACGACAAACTGAAAATGAAATGATTATGTGTAGTAGGTGCATGTACGTGTATAAACGTGAAATGCTGGTTTGCCAAATAATTTTATTCCCCTCACCAATTGTCGTTTAGGCAAATCGTCGTTTGGACGAATTATTTGGACATATTGTCCTTTGGACGAATTGTCGCTTGGACGAATTGGCTTGGACAAATGTCGTTTAGACGAATTGTCCCTTAGACGAATTGCCACTTACAATTAGATGAATTGCCTTGGACAAATTGTTGTTTGAAAAAATTGTTATTTAGACGAATTGTCGCCTAAACGAATTGGTTTTCACAAATTTTCATTTAGACAAATTGTGCCTTGGACGAATTGTTGCTCAGACGAATTATCCTGGACGAATTGTCGCTTGGACGAATTGACTTGGAAAAATTGTCGTTTAGACGAATTGTTCCTTGGACGAATTGTTGCTTAGATGAATTGCCTTGGAGAAATTGTCTTTTGAACAAATTTTTATTTGGATGAATTGTCGCCTAAACGAATCGGCTTGCACAAATTTTCATTTAGACAAGTTGTCCCTTGGACAAATTGTCACTCAGACGAATTATCTTGGACAAATTTTCATTTGGACGAATTATCGCTTAAACGAATTGCCTTGGACAAATTGTCCTTGGACGAATTGTCGCTTAGATGTGCCTTGGACAAATTTTCGTTTGAACAAATTGTTATTTGGACGAATCGTCGCCTCAACGAATTGCCTTGCACAAATTTTCATTCAAACAAATCGTCCCTTGGACGCATTGTCACTCAGACGAATCATCCTGAACAAATTCTCATTCGGACGAATCGTCGCATAGACGCATCATCCCGGACGAACCATCCCAAAACAACAATCACTCAGTCCATTGCTGGGGGCGTAATCACCTTGGTCAACTAGGCAATGGCACGACAGCAGATAGTAGCACACCACGCTCTGTCATTGGATTAAATGGTGAAGTAAGCCAGATCAGTGCAGGGGATAGGCATACATGTGTGATTGTCAATGAAGGCGGCAACCCTATTGTCAAGTGTTGGGGCGACAATAACTATGGTCAACTGGGCAATGGTATGACAGTCAAGAGTACACTTCCGGTTAATGTCAGTGGATTAAATGGTGGATTAAATGATAGTGTCATCTCGTTAAGTACAGGGCATGAGCATAGTTGCGCTGTCATAGCAAATGGTACAGTCAAATGTTGGGGGCGCAATGATTTTGGGCAATTGGGCAATGGCAACACCACCCATAGCAATTTGCCAGTGGACGTTCTTGGTCTGAATAATGATATTATTGAGGTTCGCGCAGGTAACTTTCATACATGTGTGATTACCACCAGCCAAGCAATCAAGTGTTGGGGGCGCAATGATTCTGGGCAATTAGGCAATGGCGATACAAGCAATCGTAACACAGCGGTGGATGTGACTGGTATCAGCATACAAGCCATTAGCCTGAGTGCAGGTTTTTATCACACCTGTGCTGTCCTCAGCGGGGGTGTAGCCAAATGTTGGGGACGTAATCTATACAGTCAATTGGGCAACAACAGCACAACAAACAGCAGTATACCTGTTGATGTCATTGGCATCAGTGGCGAAATTGTTGCCATGGGTACAGGAGGTGAACATAGCTGTGCAATCACTGCACTGGGTGCTGTTATGTGTTGGGGAGCGAATGAAGCGGGTCAACTAGGGAATGGTAGCGTACTTGGCAGCCGCCTTCCAGTCGATGTTAGCGGGTTGAGTAATGATGCTGTAGCCATCAGCTTGAAATATTTTCATGGCTGTGCAGTGACAAAAAGTGGGGCAGTGAAGTGTTGGGGTGGGAATGCTTATGGACAACTGGGCAATGGTGTGACTGGTAGCAGCAATCACCCTGTCAATGTCAACGGCTTGGACGATCCCATCATAGCAATTTCGCTTGGGGGCAATCGCACTTGCGCCATCATAGGGGCAAATGCAGGATCAGGAGCAGTCAAGTGTTGGGGAGATAATTACTACAGTCAATTGGGTAGCAACAGTGTGGGGCATAGTGCTGTGCCCGTTGATGTGATTGGCTTGAGTAGCGGTGTGACGGCTTTGAGCGCAGGGGAGATACACACTTGTGTAATCCATAATCTTAATGTTAATCATGGCGGAGTCAAATGTTGGGGATACAATTCCTATGGTCAATTAGGCAATGGTGAAGGGGATAGTAGTGGCACGATCAAGGATGTGATTGGGTTAAGTAGTGGCGTAGCAACTATCAGTGCAGGTGGCAATCACACCTGTGCTGTCACAGTAGATGGTGCAGGAAAATGTTGGGGGGACAATCGCTATGGTCAACTGGGCAACAGTTTGACGACAAATAGTAAAATACCCGTAGATGTAACGGGCTTAACCAGCGGGACAAAAACAATTGAGTCTGGTAGCAATCACACCTGTGCGTTACTAATCGATAGTTCGGTCAAATGTTGGGGGCTGAATGATTCTGGTCAATTGGGCAATGGTGATACCATTAGCCAAAGTAGCCCTGTCAACGTTCAAGGCTTAAATGGTGAGATTACTATGCTGCGTAGCGGTGGTTATCACACGTGTATTCTGATGAACACTGGTGGTGTTAAGTGTTGGGGCGATAATCGTCATGGTCAATTAGGCAGCAACATTCGTGGCAATAGCAGCACCCCCGTCGATGTGATTGGGCTAACCAGTGAAGTGACCGCCATCAACGCAGCCAACACCTATACATGCGCCTTGCTCAACAATGGCACAATCAAGTGTTGGGGCTATAATCACTTCGGTCAATTGGGCAATGGCACGAGTACCAGTAGCACCACCCCAATCGGTGTTAGCAACCTAGCAGGGAATGCCCTGATGATTGATGGGGGTACGGCTCATACTTGTGCAGGGGTTGAGGTTACTGCGGGTTCCAAAACAGTGCAGTGTTGGGGCGATAACCGTTTTGGTCAACTCGGCAATCGCGAGGCATGGAGTACGACACCCGTTGATGTCGTGATGACCGAACAACCAAGCACAACACCAACAGCCACGACCAACAGTGTCACACCCACATTACAAACTCCCATTTCAACACAAACACCCACTACACAAACGTCAGTAACACCAACACCGGCAACACCAACACCGGCAACACCAACCGCTAGCCCTACGACTTCAGTGACTATCGGCGATGCCTTTGAAGCGGATGACGATTGTGAGCAAGCGCGGCCAATTGCCAGCAATGGCGATGGGCAAGAGCATACCTTCCACGCCGTAGCCGATACCGATTGGGTGCAGTTTGAAGCAACTGGCGTGATTACATACCGCATTGAAGCCTTGATTCCAGAAGGTTCACCAGCCGATCTTAATCTGGAAATCTATCGCTCCTGTGATAGTACACTGGTTGATCGCTGGAACGCCACCTTTGCACCAGGTCTACGTATGGTCTACAAAAGTAGCACTGCTGGGCCAGTCTATCTACGCCTTGCCAACCAAGAGGCAACGGTTGCTGGTACGCAGGTGCGTTATCAACTTTCTGTACAAACCCTAGATGTAGCACCTGCAAACCGCGCGCTGATCTTACTGGCGGGTCGCTTACGCGGCAATGATCCGCTTCAAAGGAACATCAACAATGTTACCAACAATGTATATCGTGTCTTTCAAAAAAATGGCTATACCAACGATGCTATCTATCATCTGGCGCATGATTCAACTGTGCTAGGGTATCGTGCAGCAGCCAGCAAAGCCAGTCTGCGCGCGGCGCTACTCGATTGGGCCGGCGCACAGCGTAAACCAAGCATCCTCACGCTCTATATGGTCGATCATGGCAATAGTGAGACCTTTTACATCGACGAATTGAACGAGCAGCGTCTTGCGCCAGATGAGTTAAACGATTGGCTTTCGCAATTGGAGGCATTGCTGCCGGGTATCAAAATCAATGTCGTGATTGAAGCATGTCTGTCGGGTAGCTTTATCAGCAAGCCGCAGAGTATTAGCAAAAATGGGCGTATTATACTCACGTCTAGCAACGACCAAGAAGATGCCTTTGCCTCACAAGATGGAGCATATTTCTCCGATCATCTACTAACGCAATTAGCACAAGGACGTAATTTAGCAAGCAGCTTTGAGGAAGCCAAACGTGTACTCGACCAACTCTTTAAAATTCAAGAGGCATGGCTTGACGGCGATGGCAATGGCATTCCAAACGAATTTAGCGATGCCACCCGTGCTGCCGAGCGTAGCTTTGCCTATGCCAATACATTGGGTGATGCTTGGTCGCCACATATTTTTTCGGTTCAAGCACCTCTAAGCATCAACAATGGCACAGGCCGCATTGATGCTGATGTACGAGACGACGGCAATGTGCGCCAAGTATGGGTAGTCGTCTATCCTCCCGATTATGTAGAACCTGTCTCCGCTCAAGAACTGCGCGCTGAGGCCGAGTATAGCTTTTTACTGACGCGTGTGGACAATCGAAGTCGTTATACAGGCAACTACCCAGCTTTTAATCAACCCGGCAACTACCGGATTGTCATACACGCTGAAGACAATGAAGGATTAATCGCTCGTCCTGTGACAGTTCGTGTGACGGTTGATGGCGGCAGGCTCTTTTTACCACTTGCTAATCGGTGACACAATATAACTGTTTACACTACACAAATAATCACAAATAATATTAATAATCAAATAAACTAGAAATCCTCCAAATTCATACGCGAAAACCATTTTTTCCATTCTTTGACAAAGTAGAAGCAGAAAGTTAAGAGAATAGTGAGACAGTAGGAGTGTGGGACAGTAAAAAAGTGAGGCTGTGAAAGAAAATTTCACTGCCTTACTATAACCCCATCGCTCACCATTTTCATACACTCTGATGCTTCAACCGATTTCCATCCTGCTGTCCAAAATCAATCTACTTTTAAAAATGGAGAATCCTATGAATACCTTATCAACAGGGCTACAACCAATATGGCGTAGTACAGTCCGAACAGGTCTTGCACTTTCAATATTATTAAATAGCCTACCCCTATCCATTGCTAACGCAGCCACGCCAGATACACCAAAAGCAACCTGCCAAGTGCCGACGGCTGGCATCACGCTCAATAAGGTCTTCTTGCCTTTGGCAAGAAACATTGGTGGTTTGATCATGGCCGCTAGTAGTGAACCGGTTGTATCTCAAGCCATTGCGCGTGAGCTACGCTATCAAGTGGGCAAGACGTATATTTATGAATGGAATTTGACTGTTAATTCCAAAACCATTGCCCATGACTCAGAAGGCACTCACGATAAGGGCAGCGAGACAACCATCATTTATGCGCTTGCCGATGTCACAATAAACGATAAAACAGCCGATAGTATCTATTCTGGTCAAGTCAGCTTGCGCAATCCTTTTATCTGCAACACAAATGGCAGCAACGAATCAGTTGCCAGTGATCCGCGATTGGTTGAAGAATTAAAAAAACCTCTTCTCTTCAAACAGGCGAGCAATGGAAGCATCACAGCCATTTCACAGCCAAGCGGTGCGCCTAGCCAAGTCACCAACTTGCAAAAAGCCGTCCTCAATGCCTTACAAGTAACGTTGAAGGAAGGGGAGAGTTACAGCGCAGACGAAAAAGGTGGGCAAGGTAGTTACACAGCGCAATATACACTGCAAGAAAGCGGAACCAACTTGCAGATCACGCGTCGATACGATCAAGGTTCTTTCAACAACTTGATCAGCGCAGGTGATAGCCCAAAGAGTCTCACAATTACTGACACAACCAAAACAACGCTCGATGGCACACAAGGTGTGATCAGTGCAGTCGAATCAATTGAAGAGATCGCAACGGCTTCTGACACAGAACCCAGCAATACGCCTGATAGCAATTATGCTGGTGCAACGGTTTGGTCAAAAGTTAGCTCGCTCAATAAATTTACACTGAAAGAGGTTGTTGATGCAGTTGACACATTGGTTTCCGCCGCTTCTCTACCAATGGAAGCCTACACAGATGGCGATATGGGAACGATTGTTGAACAGCCAGGCAGTAACCGACAAGGAATTGACTTGACAAAAGTAAATCTTGCGCAGGAGTTTATCGCACTGGAAACAGAGCCGAGCGACACAAAAAATATGCTACGGATTCTGGATTTAGTCGATGCCGATACAGGTACAATTGTACTCGATACAATCAAGGGTCGGTTACAAACCAACGCGAATGACGAGATACTTGCCAAGCTTTACGTTGATATTTTGGGCAGCATTGGTACACCGATGGCGCAAGAGATTCTTAGTGGCATTTTGGGCAACGCATCTGTGCAAGCAGCGAACCTATCAGCAACAACCTCAATTACTGTGCAAGAACAAGCACTCTATAACGTTGTATTGTTTGATTCGCCAACCATGACGACTGTCAATACCATCAAAGCATTAAGCCACAATAGCGATTCACCCATACAAGATTCAGCCATTGCTGTTTTGGGTGCTACTGCTGGCAATTTGGTCGATGAAAATGCTACGCTTGCAGAAACTTTGACCAGTGACATGATTAATTCTCTTTCAACCGTCACGGATACAAACAAGATTCAAGTTTATCTGGATGGTTTAGGCAATAGCGGTCTACCTTCAACCCTCAATACCATTGTCTCTTATCTTACACCAACGGTTACGTCTACTGTTACATCGATTGTCTCAGCAGCAAATTTGCTGCAAGATGAAAACCCTGATGCAATACGGATTGCAGCCTTGATGGCACTGCGCAAGATTCCGGGTCAACAAGCCGAGATTTTACTGGTGGCATCGCTCAGTAATACACAGGAATTTAATCCAATCCGCTTCCAAGTGGCAACAGCCCTTGCCGGTCGCCCCAATCTGAGTAGTGCTGCAACAGCTTCATTACAAAGTTATCTGAGTGCTAGTTTAGCAACACCCGGTACATACAACCGCACATGGTCTGCCAAGTTAGGTGGCGATAAGCTAGGAGTCGAGTTTCCCGGTGGTTTTACCGCAGCAGCCCCCCCGATCTATTTGTATACCTATCAAAAAGTCAACGGGCTGATCTGGAATCGTAATTTCAATGTGGCAACAGGTGAAATCCGCAGCAATCGATTGAGCACAGGGCAACAACAATTTGGTGTCTATCTGTCGATTGCTGGAAATCGAGTCAAACAAGTTGAGAAAACCATTCCCTGCACAGGTTCTGATGCCGGTACATTGTGGGAAGCACAACGTACCTTCTTGAATAAAACGTTTAGCGTACCCGTTGCTTGGGTCATCACAGTTGATTTCAATGCCACAATTAGTGGCAATGCTTCACTCAGATATAGTGTGAATGCCAATATCTGTAATACCAATAACGCATCCGCCAGTGCATCGATCACACCAAGACTTTATGCAACCGCTACTGGCTACGCCGTTCTCAATCTACGATTAGCACGCGGTGGTGCAGGAATCACAGCCACCTTGCTAAACACCAGTATGCCTGTCACACTCAGTGCAAGCTACAACGGAGCCTTCCGCTTCTGTGGAGACATCAAGGTCATCACCCAACCTTTAAGCGGTCGTCTTTATGGTTTTGCAGATGTAGGAGTCGATGCATGGTTCACTTCTTACTGGAAACGTGTCTTTGAAGGGACAATCTGGACATTTAGCACACCAGCAAATACCTATACGCTCTACAATCGCTGTGAATAACAGCATGGGGTAGATTAAAGGTGACAAAGGTGACAGTCAATTCTAATTGACTGTCACCTCAGCCGCGTGTACAAGAGGAAGATAATTTTGGATCAATTGGATCACATGTGGTGGCACGGTGATTAACACTGGGGCTTCGACACGCTCAGCCACCGTGCCACCACAT
>JAOXNN020000052.1:3862745-3877550 GCA_028571205.2 Hydropsyche betteni | reverse complement strand
TATTAGATATTTTCACATACCAATACATACTTGATTTTGAAGCCTTGCGGTCAAATGCTAAATTTCGAACAGTTTTTAGAAATGTGAAATTTTAATACTGACTTCAACTTTGACTCCATCTATGGCGTTGTAGCTTCGTCGAGGTGGTGACATTTTTGGTATATATCCGTAAAACTCTTCGTTATCCTTGTACCATTTTACTGAATATAGAGTGTCTCTATGTAGTTCATAAATACATTCTAGTGTGGCTGTTTCTCCTCTCATTTTATAATCGGGTACAAATACTTTGATAATTCTTAAACAAATCGTTTCTGGAAAGAAAGTATCACGTGAAATTGAGAAAAATTTATTCAATGAAAGAACACTTTTCGAATAGGTGCTACTTTATTAATAATTGACTGAATACATTTATTAAAAAAAAACAAGAGTTAATGTCATTTATTATTTCAAGATTACATGGGTGGATTATTATTGGACTATTAGTGCACATTTAGATTATTTACAAGTAAACTGAAAAAAAAAAAAATATTTATGTAAAATTTTATCATTATAATTTTAGAGAAGATAAAAATATATAAACGAAACCACCCTTTTCGAGTAGTCGATAGAAAGTTCACAGCTATTGAAGCATTATGCGAGTTTGTATTAGCACTGTTTACATTTGATAAACATCCTGAAATTTTCACAAGTATCGTAATCCACGGTGTTTCGATAACAACCTTTTCTCAAAAATAAACACAATTCAGAATCGAGAGGCGAAAACTCGAACAAATCCAAATTGTTGTTTGACTTTGATGTCGTTCACTTGTTGCTCGGTTCTGTTTGCGTCATTTGATAGTTTCTATACAGAAAACTTTCCTATTCTATTAGAAACATTTATATTATAGTTTAGTCATTAATAGTAAAAAAAATATTTCGGATGTACATAATGAGTTTGTTGAACCGAAAAGTTATCGAAATGTCAATTTCATGTTCGTGAGTTCGTGCAAAATTATTGTCCTTTTTCATTCGATATCAAAACTTTATTTGTATAGTTGTTTGTTTTTAAAATATTTTATTTATGTAGAAACTATTTTCGTCGGGTATGATTATGGCAGAAAGTTGAAACTTGTTATAACTCTAGATCTGTCATTTAAAGCAGTGCTCCGCAACCTTTTCCCTTCCGCAGCACACTAACCATATTTTCAAAACTTCGCGGCAAATATACCAGGATGACCATATGTTCTTAGAACTTAAAACAGAACAAATAAAAATTGTACCCTTCCCCCTGTATGAAAAAATGTTTTATACATCCAATAATTTTATAATTTTTACCTCGAAGAACTATTAACGTCATTGAAATTTCTTTTCAGGACGCACAATTGTATACAATTAAAAAAAAAACTAAAATTTCATTCCATGTATTTATAAAAATAGTATGGCGCCGCAGGCGATTTTTTTCTGCAATCTGTTAAGTGAAAAATAAATTAGATACAATGTTTTTAAAAGGTATTTTCATTTTCTTTTGATCACAAAAGTAATGTGCAACTAAATTTTTCGTTTTCTTTTACTTTCGTTTCTTCTTTTGCAAAGTAACAGATTTTTTTTTTAAATAAGTATAGTAAATTGTAATTTTACGAAAACGATAAAGCAAACGCAAACATACAAAAAAGGTGGGACTATTTCAGACAAAATTAAACGTCTGGTCATCTTAGGCACACCAAAAAAAATATATATTTATAAAAACGTACTTTTCTTTATAGAAATTATATTAATTTTATATTATTCGCAAATTATTTGAATTTTTTCTTATATTTGGAAATGTATCGCGGCACAGCCAACATCGTCTTGCAGCACGCCAGTGTGCCGCGGCACATCAGTTGCGGAGCACTAATTTAAAGGGTGGGTTGTTTTCTCTCTTTCGGAAGGGTAAGGTGTTCTACACAGATGGAATTATATGCTTCGTGTTTTAAAATTAATATACTTTAAGGGGTTACATCAGCTTGCCGTTCGGAAAAATAGAGATTAAATTATTATTATTATTTCAAATTATTCAAAAAATTACTATGTGTATGTGTAAAATAAAAATTATTTTGTATACTTAATAGCTGCGTCAAAAAAATGTTTATTTTTATTTTTATTTTTTCAAGCAGGAAGCTGGTGTAATCAACTAATCTTAAATATAATATAAATATGTGAAAAAAATATGAATGGGTGATCAAAGATTCTATTTTAATTGCGATAAATAGAAAATGTTATATTCACTGTATAAACGTAGTTGAACGTTAAATATATTTATTGAGTTTCAAAAATGTTATTCTTGCTCTCAAATGAAATTTTTGAAATGAAAAATGAACATAGAAAAAACCTTAACAGTTTATTGAATTATAAAAAAGGGAAAATTCTACCATTCAAGCATGATATCATTTTTCAACAAATTTATTTATTTGAAATTCTATATAAAAAAAATTATTTGAAAAAAAGGGAATATTTGTTACAATTATTTTTTTTCATTTTGTATTTCGTTCATGTTTAACATGTACGTAAATCTGTACAATGTATAAATTCTTATATATTTTGTTAACGTATATGTTTTATATCGCAAGCTTCTATTATATTTCTTTTAGACGTCTCTTGGGTACAATTTTAAGAACTCTTTTATAAGAATTGCTATCTCTTAGAATAAATGCCAAATATGCGCTTTTCTCTATTACGATTTACGATTCGCTACATTCCAGAATTTTTTTTACAGGAGCATTAGCGGAACGATAAATTATTTTATTGTTTATTCAAATAATTAAAAAAACAATACCAGCACAAATCAAACATCAATAAACAAGAAAAAAAAACAAACGGATAAAAAAAACTGGAATGAGAATCAACAACACAAACGTATAAAGTGATCCTAAAATTGAATTTTCCGTTTTATTGAAAGCAAACAAGCGAAAAGCCCGATCCGTCCGAAAGTTTGTTATTTTTGTTTGGCGAAACCGCGAAAATAATTTTCACCTGAAGCCGTAAAATTTCGCTTGTTTGTCGACGAAGATGAGAACGGAAGCCGGCAGCCATTGTTTGTCGACGAAAACATTTCGTTTTGGCGAAACGTCGCTAATGTCGCCGAAGCCGCGAGATAACCAAGAAGGCTTTGACGGACTTGTCGGATGGACTTGCTGATAGGCTTTCAGTGTTGAAGATAATTGAAAGGAAAGAAGCCTTAATGGGACTTGGTTGAGTTTCATATCACGGTTTAGATTTTCGTTTAATTGACTTGTTGATGAAGATGTAGGTTAGTTTGAAAGTTGGTACGAATAAATTTTTTGTTTGGAAATAATTGAAAAACGTTTTGATGAATTAATTGATAAAATTATACTAAAAAAATTATTTTAATTGAAGAATATATGGATCTTTACTTTTGAAGATGATTAAAAATATATAAATGAACGCAGTCAATTTTGGTAGACAATTTTTAAATTGACTTGTTGATGAAGATATAGTATTAGATTCATGATATGAATGAAAATTTTACTATTTTGTGTGCAGCCCTCAATGACATGTTTGGAGAGAGCTCAAAAATTTTGTTCTTGGGTTTCTTTTTTATACCCTAGTTTTGAAAATCGGTTAGGTATCTGAATGTTTGATACATCAATCGAATGGGCTTTAAACAGAAATGTTCTTAAAAGTATTTGAATACTATGGATACTGTTGGTTTTTAAGCAAGAAATACCAAAAAACTGAAGTTTTACTTTGTTTCAGCATGTTTATTATTACTAATCATGTATTTTAAATAGTTTTATGTTGATATAAAAGTTTTTATTCATATTTATGGGTTAAATACGCTATAATCAAGCAAAAAAATATAATAAAGTTTGTCTAACATGTTACCTTTCATTTGAGTATTATTAGGGCTCAAGTTCGAAATTTTGAATTTTTTCTAAGAAATCGAAAAAATAATAACTTAAAAACTATGATACTTTGGACTAAGGTATGTATAGTTTAAAACATTCCAAATAACACAACCTATCACTCCTTTACAGCTTTAAAGAGACCTTTGTAATAACTGTATAATACAATGCACGTTATGGCCATATTTGGCCCAATTATCAAAACAATTGAAAATTCAGTATTCACTGTCGTGAGCACACTGTATATAATTTTTTTTTTTTAAATTAAAGATAAATTAAGTGATTTTTTGATTATCCGATAATATAAATGGATCAATTGAAAAGTTCTGAAAATTTGGTTAAAAAATAAATAAAATATGTTGATGAGACGTGTATGTAATATTATTATAATATATTTATTATATTTTATAACGAGTAAGGCAAAGGATTATGTGTAATGACATAACAACTTGCAATAAAATCATATAATACAAGAATATATGTAATAATAAAACAATGCGAACGAAATTTCATCTCGTTTCTTATCGCACTCCGCATACACAGAAATAATTTGCACCAGTTAATTTAGTTGTATGTAGTTCTGAATACAAAATTCCCGAGAGCCAAGACAGCTTCGAACAGATAATATCGGTTCGAAGAATTAAGTTTAACACTGGTTATGCTTCAGAATCAGCGCAAGCATAATATTAAATTCTAGCAAAATAATTCGACTGGAAGAGATTATGCCCTAAAAAGCCTTAACGTACATAATTTAAAACATATTGTATATAATGACTCGATTCAAGAGTATATTGAATATGACACAAAGGAAATTCTCATGAACATGTTATATTATATATATATATGAGCGAGCATTATCCTAGCCAGGTGACCGATCCATTGACTTTCTTAATTTATCTTTATCCATTTCAAACATTATAGATATTATTTACTCTACACAATGTTTTAGAAGCCAAATTTTATTTTTACCCTTAAAAATGTTAAATTAATTCGAGAAAAACGTTATTTTTAGCGTATTTTGTTCAATTGAACAATTATCACTATTAATTGTTTTAAAAATTGCACAATATATATATATACTAGTATATAGGCCCGATGTTAATAACATCGGCTATGGCTTTGTTAAGAAACGGAAAACGATAAAATGTGAAAACCCGATTGTGTGAACTCGAAGTGTGTACCCGATTTGAATATTTAATATTTAATTAATAAAACCAGTTCATTTGTTCATCATCATCATCATCGAAAAAAAGAAAAACAAAAAAAAGTCGCGAGCGTCATCGACACACACAAACAGACACACAGAAATCCGCTATTATATATAGGGGATGTTATATGGCATTTATAGATAATTTAATAAATATATGACAAAAATTCATACATTCTTCAATTTAAAACGAAAATATATTTAGATATACACAAGTTTATTCATGTGAACAACAATGTACGTGCAAGTTACTTCAAATGTTACCACAAAATAGATACATCATACGTACATGACACGTGTATTAAAAGTTTACCTGACGAACGCGTTCATTGCATGCACAGAAATAAGTAAACGTGTGCTTTCGTAATTAAAAATTCATGTCGGTGGTTTGGAAGCTTCGTGTTACGTATCAAATGCAGCTTTTTCAATATGCGATTCGTATATAAAATATTATATAATGTTTAATCGTTTAATTTGATCGATAAATAATAATTTTAAAGTCATATTCGGATTTATGCTATCGTGATAACTTTGATCACGAAATTTATTTATGTATTTTTAAAACCGAATACATACTCACAAATTAAGGCTTACATTTAAAAAATATATATATACCTATGCAAATTTATATACTAATTTTTATTTTTTTGAGAAATTTTTTTGCAAAAAATCTTTGAATTTTTCGACGCATTAAATTGATCAACAAACTCAAAAATATTATACTGCATGGTTAAACTGAAACGAATTAATTGCAAAATCTTTTACGATTAAAATATTTATTTATCAATTAAAATTGGTCTCTTAATTCATCTAATTCAGTATTTAGTGATATTTGGATGTTTCGCGATGAAAATTGAAGGATTTTTTTATGTTTGTCAAGGAACTCAAAAATTTTCTACAAAAAAATCACTCCAGAATTTTTAGTAGAAATGATAATAAAATCAAAAATAGTAAATAAATTTGGCAAAAAATTGAATGATCAGAATTTTACTCATGTTTTGGTCAGAATATTGTGGTCAGAATTTAATAACGAAACGGTCAAAATAGGTTAGGTTAGGTTAGGGTTCTTCGTATTATTCTGGCCATTTAATATAAATTCTGAAAAACCCTCTTAAAATTCTGACTAAAATATCCTGACCAAAACGTGATTATAATTTTGACCCATCTCAAACAAATTCTGATAAATGAGATGAAAATTCTGACCAAAATCGTATTTAAATTCTGACCATTTAAATAGTAGCCAATAAATTTGCATGGAATTTTTTTTAAATGAAAGCATTTATCTATGTATAGTTTTAAATATTCACATTTTTTTCATACAACATAAATTACACCATCAAAGTTTTCCCACCTTATATTTCGACACAAAAAACTAAGTACAAGCAACATCCCATAAATTGCCATCATACGTTTCAAAAGTAATACTTCAACCCTATTTCAATAGCTTCACCTTTAAATTATCCATAACCTGTTCCAAAACTACTCTTAACTTCCAAAGTCTACACAAATATTTTCAAAATCACACTCAATCCCATACTCAAATCATTCATAAACCAAAAATTTTACAGAAATATAACGCTACTGTCACGTCACACTACAAACTAAACTCCAAAAAACTAATTACTTTTTAATTCGAAAAAAATCACCCCATCTACACAAACATAATTAGCGACCCGGAAAACTTCCATCGCCTCCTCCGAATAACTCGATTACGTCCGGAATATATTTATTAGTTTTTCCCGGGAAAATGGGAAAAGTTTCAACGCGATAAATATGCACCCCTGAATTATTAATCGGGCCGTGATAAAGCACAATAATCCCCGGGAACGGGAATTATTTATTTCGTTCGTATGGGCCGCAATTGAAACGTTGCATAATAAAACACCCTCGAACTTTATATTTCGAATCGAGATCGAACCGCAACTATAAATCAGGCCGTTTTGGGGTTATGTTTACGTAATTTTGACCCTTGACCCCGAGGGTGGGCGTAGCGTGATCTTGATACGAAAAGGATCGGTGCTTTTCTCGTTTTCGATGATTAATATCGTTGTATGCTAGTGGGAATGGCTTAATTGATCGAATTAAGTATAATAATGAAAGGATCGATTTATTATTTTCGATGTAAGGAATTGTTGTTGGAAATGTGATTAATTCGTTTATGTATTATTTGTGGGTAGTTTGTTTGTTTGTTGCTAATATGAAATTTGAGAATTAATTGGATTAGTCGAACCTGAAATAATAACGGTTATGATGGGTAAAAATTTATTAAGAGCATTATCGTAAGAATATATTATATTTTTAGAGATAATATGTTGTTTGTATTAAAATTATAATAAGCGATATATGAAAAAATTATTAGTTCGATGTGAATTTAAGTAAGAAATAATTTTGGTAACCTGAAAGCTGTATTTATTCTTTATTGATATGATATTATGTAACACTTTGTGCTTGAGAAGTGAAACTTTTATGTAATAATTCGTTTAAAATTATATTTTTAGAGAATATGTATTTAAGCAATCCATAGTTTTTATATTTAAACTTGATAAATTTATAGTAATACTTTTGTGCTTTTGTAGTAAAACTTTTATATGATTCATTTATTAAATTATTGTAACTTGTGAAACTTCAAATCACATTAAGTAGGTTTTCATATATTCAAATTTATAATTTAAAAATATTAGGTAGTACTTTATTCATACATTGTAAGCTAAATTTAATATCATCAATTTTCCATTTAATGAAATTAAATACATATTCAGATATAACGTGAAGGATTTGGAAAAATCACAACGCATTAATTTTCGATTTTTTTTAACTAATTATAAAATACTAGTAAATAGGCCAGATGTTAATAGCATCGGCTGTGGATTTATTAAGAAACGAAAAACGATAATATGTGAAAATCCGATTGTGTGAACTTGAAATGTGTACCCAATTTGAATATTTAATATTTAATTTATAAAATCAAAATAGTTCATTTGTTATTGTCACCAGACGTCATATAGACAAAGCCAGTAGTTAGTAGGTAATAAGCGTCATATTATAGACGTTAACTGTATATGCATAATGACCATAGTCGCGAGCGTCATTCGAACACACATACAAATCCGTGATTGTATATAAAGGATAAGAGCTAAAATTTTAATTCATTTAAGCGCTGTCAAAAGTCATGTAAAATGAAAGACTTTTTTATTTTAACATTTAAATTTAAGCAAAGCTTTTACGTGCACGTAAAAATTAATACTTTTTAAAAACCGTACCTTTTTCTCATCATAATCACGTTAGCGAGAGGCGTTGGTTAATTTCAATTACATTATAATTTAATTTATGCACGCTCCAGCTCACTTCGAGTCCCAAGATTAGCCGATTTTCGTGTTTGCTCTTCTAAAAGAAAATGGACTTGAGTAATTCGATGCAAAAGGTTGTTTGAACTGTAATCTACCTAAACGAGTTTTACCGTCTACCTTTCCTGCACGAAAAACCGTTTTTGCTCCTCTTCAGCTCGAGTTAATTTCGTCTAACGTGACCTAGTCGCTCTCGGTTGGAATTTTCCTAAGAAAATTGTAATTAGCTTCGTTTTTTTCATCGTAGCAGAGAAAAAGCTTCGTGTTTTTCAAAAGTCGTTTTCGCATCGCGTAAATTTTAGTTCTACAGGCGTTCGAGGGCGCATTTACATTTCTGTGATGTTGTCGTAAAGTGCATGATAAAAGGGAGTCCAAATTGAGGTAGTTGTTCAGGTGCGGTTTGAATAGGGCAATTTTGCGTTCTCGTGAAGGAATTCGAAAACCCCAAGGCATTCTATATTATTTTTTCAATAAAATATTATCCGAATAAACTTATCTCAATTTAATGTGACGTTTATTTAAATTGCTTTTTTAGATCTGATTCTCGCTAAATAAAATTTGAAAGCAACCCAGCTCACTCACAAACAGTTTTCCTTAATTTTTTGCGTTTGACTTGATCTTATCAAGCCTCATATTTTATATCTGTGAGCTAGAGGTTGTTTATATAAGAAAATAAACAGAGATAAAATGTTGACCTGAATTTTTTGCAGCAAATTAATTTGCCGGTAACGCTTTTCCTCTCGTTAAAATTAATTTTAATTAAATAAATTCAAACTTTATATAATTTGAATGTCAAATACGGGAGGAAATGAAAAGGAACCACATGGGAGTACCTATTTGTTACATTAACTAATTAATTGAATTTCAATAAATTTATTCGTGACGAAATATTTTAAGTATTCTCAATATCTTCAATATCAATCTGTACTTGTACATTATTCACAACGAAACAAAACTATGATTCACAACAAACGTCCTGCGTGATATACGTCTATGCAACGTCCGTTATACATTTTTTTGAAGGAAATAAGAATCGACCTCAATCCACGATTTATTTTTATAGAACCACTCTCGGGGGGATATTGCCCACTCCACTTCCATTCGAGAATCAGTATAGGCCCTATCTTTCTGTCCTTCATACTTATATAGCCGTATTTGAGGGGTGTAGATTCAAAATTTACAATTTGATCCTTATCGTTATTTAAAATTTTAAAATAATGTCGATTTTCTATATTTTTAAGTTGGGTTTGAGTTATAAATTTATTAAGTAGTATATTGTATTTTTGGTTGTACTTTCATAGAATCACTTTTTGTTAGTAAAAGTTAAAAGTGGTTTAGATTTTCATTATTTAAAAATAAAAAATTGACCCTAGTCGCAGTGAAGTAATTATATTTATTTATTTTTTTGAATAAAATTATACTAATACAGATATTTTTTTTAAATAAATAATAATATTAACTAGCTAGTGAGATGTTTTATATTATAGTACAAAATATGTGATTATATTAATCGTATTAAGTATAACCAAAAGGTTAATCGGTCAAATTCAATGAGTAAGATTCTAAAATAGATTTTATGTATGATTACGTATAGCTTCCATATACATTACGTACGTGCAATGCTTATATATAAATTTAAAAAATCAATTCTATGAATAGTTTCATAGAATTAATTTATTTGAATCTGGCAATGGTAATTTAAATTTTATACTTGATTTAAATTTAATACTTCAATTTTTCCAACGATGAAACATTTCTCGAAACTTCCACATAACAACACATCCAATTTTATTATAAACTAGTATATGGGTCCGATGTTAATAACATCGGCTGTGAATTGATAACCATACTATTACGTAATAAAATAAAAATGAAATGTATCTATGCAAAATTATTTTATAACTGTTTTTTGTAACCGTGCTAACCGTATTATCCCCTATATATAATAGCGGATTTCTGTGTGTTCGTTCGTCTGTCTGTCTGTGTATGTCGATGACGCTCGCGACTTAAAAATGATCAATGATCGTTTTTTCGAATTAAAAACCAGAATTAAAAGCCAGACCGGGATTCGAACCCGGGACCTCTGGTATGACCAGAGGCCCGATGTTATTAACATCGGGCCTATATACTATTTTATATAATCATCATCATCATAATCATCATCATTATTTAAAATTCGCCGTTTGGATCGTTTGAAAAAAAGAAAAAAATTCACGAGCGTCATCGTGACGAACGAACGAACGAACAGACAGACATACAGATATCCGCTTTTATATATAGGGGATACAACAAACAATATCTTCAACTCTTCAAACCCATTACAAACTTGATTAAAATTAGATAGAATTTAACGGTTTTTTCGCTTAAAAACGAACCATTTTCTTGCGAATTTTTATTCTGCACCCCTCAAACAAAGCCGCAGCCATTTTCCTTATAACGAAGTCGTCTTGCGGCCCTGTCGAGGGCCATACCTGCCGCAGGTCTGGCGAACCATCGCAAAAAGCCTCTGTTTGCTCTCCACCCTCTTTCAGACGTTCCTCGTCCGTTTTATTTAACCCGTTTAGTGCCGGGGCGGGGGTCGAAAAGGCTCTCGCTGGTAGACGGTGGAAATTTGCATAAAAAGCTCGTCGAGCTTTCGGGCTTTCGCTCGACTCCGTAATGGCATGGCTGTAACAGCGGAAGAAACGCACGAGCGGATTTCGTGAAAAAAGCGTATAACTGTGCGGTCCGAGGTATAATGGTGCCGTTCTATGCATGTACTAGGGAAACCCTGAAAAAAGTATGTGTTCGGATTTAGGGCTTGTTTTTGTTATTTGGGGATATTGTGTGCTGATTGTGAGATATAAGCGGTTTTGTGTTTGAATTGGTACGATTATTTGATGAAATATTCGATCATGGATGTTTGGGGAATTGTATACGGTTAACTCGTGATGAAATTCTCTATTTATTTATTGATCTCACCACGCGAGGCTTAACTTCAGTGGCCGGTGAGAATCGGTGCTATTGACAAATCTCGCCCGACCAAATGAATATTAGATTGGGTTAGAGGTGAGCTGAAATCGGATTGAATTTCGGTTCTACCAAATATACCTTTCAAAGCTATGCGGTTTAACCTGCAACATGTAATCCTATCACCAATTGGTTGAAGATTGGATGAGCTGCGGTTGTTTGCTGAAGCATTTACCAATCAGCAGTTAGTATTCCGCAGAGTTAACCGCATCGATCTGAAACAAAAAAATTCGCAAACTATCCAATTCTAACGATTTCGATTTCCACACCCAAACTCCGCATTCTACGCATTTGTCAACGTCCATATTTTCTCGGGTCCCAACGAAACGGAGCATCTCACGTATGAATATTTTATGGGGCTAGGGTCGATTTGTACGTATCGTACCCTAAACGTACCTTAAACGTATAATACAGCCTGTCTAATGATGGCCGAGTCGACGTTGACTTATTGCCGTTCCGGAAAGATGACTACCCGAGGAAAAACTAGGAATTTTCCTCGGAATGTCTCGTAGGATTGAGTCGGTTATATTCAGAGGCGGGAAATCTGCCCTCGGACCTTTTTGTGAACCCTTTTTGCTGCGCAGTTTGGACCCAAATCTGTCACGTCCGCGTAAATTTTTAACTTTTTTTTCAGGCGAGCGATGGTAATGTAACGGTTCAGTCGAGTGCTTTGGTTGTGTATAGGCTGGGTTATAAATAGTAGAATGTTTTTCGAAATGAAATTTACGATGCATGTTTTATATAGGAAGCTGAGTTGGAAAAATATGTTTCGTTTTTTATATCAGTGTAACATTTGATAAAAAAAGTTTTGTTTGAAAAAAAAAAGCAGTTATATAAATATAATGAACTTATCCCCGTGAGGTGTGCTGGCAATTCCTCGAAAAGCTCCAAAAACTTTTTCTCTGCAGTAATGGACATCGCTGTAGGAAATATTTTGTAAACTTTATCCGACGTTCGAGATAATAAATTTTACAAGCTCGAAAAAATTCGAAACCCCGCCCAACCTTTCGATACTAGATTATAAAGTTCACGACATATCCCTGCAATAATTCACCTTGTGCCTACACAAACTTCAATTTCATAACAACACATCGAAACTTCAAGTTTCCGCTATTAACGGCGGGAGGTTAATCACTCCGATTTAATTAATTCCGTGCACGTTTCAACCGCCGAAACTTTATATTAAATTTACATACGGACATTATACCCACATGCAACACGGAGAGTACAAACATCAAGTTTAATAACGAAAACTTTTCAATTTTCAAGTATTATACTTTTTCACGACCCGCAACGTCCGGGACGTGCGTTTTGTTTTCGCACATCGCGTCGTTTGAGAAAAGCTCGTTTTATATACCCCGCTTGTTATTATATTATTCATAGGCAGTTCAACTTTTATTTCGTACGTAAAAAGCTTCTACCGTCCTTTGAAAAAAATCCACCCACACTCTCCCCGTGCGCCTTTGCCTTTGACCCGTTTGGCGAATAAATTATTTGAGTTTTTCACTCCGGTGTGTTTCACAAGGTAAATACGTCGTAAATTATTTAAAATAATCAGATTCTCCGTTTCGTTTTGTTTTTCGAGTTTTCGCGAAAATGATATGTCGCGTTTTCGAGTGTGAAATATGCGTTTGCGCAACGCAAGTATATTCAATTGAAATTGAGAAATATTCGCTCGTAAAATATTTTTTACGATATATCCCCTTTGTGGGCGGTATGCTAATATAATACTGTTGGAACGTTTTTGGCGGCAAATTCGAATTTCAATAGCTGCCGTTCGATCGCGTGCGAAATTCATGAAATATAAATTAGAGAAGAGAAAATTCCCTCTTTCCGTGTTGCGTTCGATTTTTATTTTTTGGCGCAACGGAATTTTGGGTTTCGCATACGTATATTTTTTATTCGAAATGCGAAAAAATACGAAAAATGGAATTTCTGTGGCATCTTCGGGGGCGCGAAACGGAATATGAAGGGAGCCAGTCCGAAGGGTGGAAATTGAATGAAGGGTTTTTTTTCTCTCTTAACGCGCATAGAAACTTTTCCATCGAGAATACGCGTTCGTTCGGCCTTTTTCATTATTAAATTTCCAATATATGGGTTCCCATTTTTTATTTTCGAAATTTCCCATTATAATAATAGGTGCGCATTATTCAAATATTTTTTTCTCGAGGTATATAATTGACAAGGTTTTTTTCGTATTATTATCTTTCATCACGGAAACTCGCATTTTGCACTATTGCGATAATTTTCACGCAATATTTGTATTTTTACATTTTAATATTGTTTTCTACTTTTTGGGTTATTAAGTACGATTTTATATATTTTTTTTTCATTTAATAATACATTAGAGTTTTTATGAGATCGTAACTATTATATCGTTTTTTAATGTAACATTTCATATACTCGTAATATATGTATATGTAAAATTTACAATATAATATGCATTGCCAGACAAGACCTGTCAAATATAATACTATAGGAAATTTTGATATTTTTCTTTAACATGTTTGATAAAGGGAAGGTAACTGTCAATGAACTGAATACTAAAAGCATCCTTTGCCAACTGGTTTCAGTCCAATTGTATGTATGCATCACATCGAATTATATGTTTCTCAACTACAATATTCACCGAATCTAAACCGTTGATTATATAAAAATTTTATTCAATATTCGATCTTTTGATTAAATTTTCAACGAATAATTTTCCTTTTCCTCTCGTATCGCGTGTCAACGTAATTATCGCTTTATCGCCGGCGATTACACAACCGATATTTCATTAAAATACTTCACCGAAAAGCCTCGTCGCAATTCGGGCAAACCCGACCGAATTCTATCGACCGATCCGAAAATATTTCATATCCAAAACAATCCCATAATATTTTCGGCCCGCCGTTCGCGTGACGATTGCGAAAACAAAACAGAACAAAAAAACGGAAACGTTCCCAGCCCGATTATAGACTAGTGTACACTCCCGGATAAAAATACGTGCAATATTATCCGAGGAAATTTGTATGGAGAGAGAAAGAGCACTATGGCAACCGGCCATCAGATTAAATGCTACGTGCGTAAGAGATTGGAGGGGACGGTGCAATCTCACCCCATTGGGGGTGGGGGTGGGTGGTGGATCAGATGGGGTCGTGTGTCTGCTGTTGTGTGCTGTGTAGCCATACTCATTATGCCTGCCAGACATGTCCATTAAACTATTTGGCGTTGGCATATTGTTGGTGCGTTTGTATAAACATGGGAAAAATTATAAGTACTTTGAATTTTTTTTGGAAAAATTATATAATTTTGTGATTTTGATTCAATTTTTTTTTTTGATCAGTTTTTATTTTTTACTGGTAGCACCAAGGCCCAAGTTATA
>JAOXNN020000052.1:3848249-3858454 GCA_028571205.2 Hydropsyche betteni | reverse complement strand
ACGAACATTGAGCTCAACGCTGTGTTTTACGCGAATTTGTTCACAATTAGATGTACTCGATAAATTCCGATTATTATTAATATTATTTTTTAAATCAATGCGTATATATATTATGGAGAAATACCTAAAATCTTAACCTTGTATTTATTATATTTATAGAGATATTGATGGTTATTAGAGCAATTTGTAGGAGATACACATCGCCGGTAAGGAAAGGTTGACTAAGGGGTGGTTTATGAAGAAAAATAATAGGGAAATTTCTAAAAAAAGGCTAAAAAATGACGAAAAATAAAAAAAATGACGGTACATTTCGCAATCCGCCCGAAAATTGTGTTGTGAAGATTGCATACAATCAGGGGCATTTTATTTTCAATGTGTTTTTGAAAAAAAAATTAAATTAAATTAATTAATTTAACAAAAATTCAAAAATTGTGTGTGCAGAACGTGTGTTCATAACAGGAATCGGAAACGGGAATCGGGAATCGGGAACCGGGAACGGGAATCGGGAACCGGGAACGGGAATCGGGAACCCGACAACGCCGGGTACTACCACTAATATTCGTATAAATTTTACTGATGAATAGATTAAACTGTATACCGTATTCTTTATTTGATCCCCTTATTCTATCACTATCCTCAAACAGGGGAATAAAAAAATTGCTTCTCTTAAATTCTTACAAAGACAAATCATCCCGAATAACTTCGAAAAGTTAAACGTTCACATTTTAAAAAATTGTTTATTTTGGACTTTTTCTATTTTCACGCACATACACATTCCCATCTTCTCCAATATGGGTTTTTATTATTATTTTTACGAACCGACAACGCGAGAGGCACAGTAAAAATGGGTCGCAAAAATTGAACGTATACGTCTTTAATCCCCCGCGGGCCGAAGACTCCCCAATGCTTCGTCACCCTCTTGTGCAATTCCGTGTTGAAAACTCGACGGCGAAAGTGCTTGGGGTGGAAAATCTTTAAACGTCTTCTCCTCCTTGTTCAATTTTTCAACTGGGGGAAAGCCCGCTCGGAAACCATGGGGATATGTCATCATCTGTGACTTTTATTCTCGCCTATTGCACTCAATGAAATGCTAACTTTCGTATTGATTTTAATTTTTTTTAAATTGTAATTTTTTAGCGTTTCGATGTATATTTTTTGTGTACAAAGTGTATGTAAATATTTGAATTGCGTATTCACAATATTTTACAGTGCGGAACCCTCCTTATTCTATTTTCTTGTCAAAATATTGACGCGATCCGTGTCAAAGAAGTTTACGATGTAAACTCATACATTTTTTAGTATGGTAGAATATATTTTCTTATATTTTACTTACAATACTCTAAAAGAGCACTTCTCAACTTTCATAAAAAGAACTAAACCATTCATAATTTTGTAGGTGAAGGCCGATGGGAACAATTAAAACCTACTGGCGACTGTCCACCATCTCTTCAAGAGCACAGTGCTGTTGCTCATCAAGGAAATATTTATGTTTTCGGCGGCGAAGTTGGATTTTCAAGCACGGAGACACCACTTTGGGTTTACGATGTGAAAGTATGAAATATAAACTACTTCAATTTTCATTTATAGAATATGATGCATTTTACACTAGTTAATCCTGGGAATACTTGCTGATTTTCAGAATAATAGATGGCGGAAGGTGTCTTCCCGAAAAGGGGCTACTGTTCCCCGGGGAAGAAGAGGTCATACTGCATTAGTACACAGAGGAGCAATGCTTATTTACGGGGGCTATCAGGACTTAAAAGGATCTCTTAACGATCTCTGGGCATTTTATTTCGGTAATGCTATCAATGATTTGTTTCTTTGATTAGATCAAATATTAAACGTTTAACATCATTTTGGATGACATAAATTAATGAGTGTTATTGACTTTCAGAATCTGAATCTTGGCATTTGTTATCATCAAATTCGAGGGGTGGTAGTTTGCCTCCAGGAAGACATAAACACTCTGCCGTTTTACATGATGAAGCTATGTGGATTTACGGTGGCATGCAGGACTTGAATGAAAAATCTGATTGCTGGAAATGGGACATTGGTAATCAAATATATGATATAATATTCATCTATTGATTTCATTTATCAATTTTTCTAAGTAAACAATAAAATAATTTTCAACTGACAAAATTTAATTGTTTCAGTATCTAGTCAATGGTATCCAGTAAGAAGCAAGTTTTCGCCTGGTCCTTTGCATTCACATGCTGCCTGTCGTCTTCCTGGCTACATGCTCATGTTTGGAGGTGAAAGCAATGGTCAACCGACAAATGAATTGTGGAGATTTCATTTTGGTTAGTAATAATTATAATTAATTTCATTAAATGAATGTAATGTTAAATTTATATTATTTTGTTACAGCAACTGAAACATGGGAAAAAATTCACGTTTCTGGCAAAAAGCCCCAACCTCGATCTGAAAGTATTGCTATTGCCATATCTGAATTACATATGCAAGGAGATCCTTGTGCAACACCATCGGGAGGACCGAGAGGTCGTTCCCGTCCTACACGTTGTCCGACTACAGAGAAAACAACAAGACATTCTTCATACTTACCAAATAATAAAGTTACTCCATGTGAAAAAACGTATGTATTTAAAGCATCAAACCAAAACTATGTAGATGGAAGTCCATCTCAAAATAATGATAATGTGAAACTTCTTTCTATAACTCAAAATTCAGCTAGTGGTATATTTAAAGAAATTTCAAAATTATCTCAAATTAATATTTCCAGATTAGGACATAATAAGTGTAGTTATACAGTTCTCACTAGCAGCAATGATTCAACAGAAAGTTTAATTTCTCAAAATCAAGTAACTAAACCTACTGAATACGACTGGAATGCTGAATCCCAGGTATCCAAAAATTCAATGGTGAAGTCGCAAAGTGCTCATGTTATCAATAAAAGAAAAGTCAGTACGAATGCGCTTGTATCACCAGTTATACCAGAAGTGGGAAATTTTGTCCAACCAAAGTCATATGTCAATAGACACCAAGCTTCGATTAATGAATGGAGAAGAAAAGAAATGACCAGAGAACCCATATCTGTACCTAATTTTAGTGACTTAACTTTACCTACACCAGTATTAACTCCTGTAGAAGCTGCTAGATTAGTATTTCTAGATTCTGAAGAGGAGGAAGGTTATAACAATGATGTGTTTGATCCTCCAGTGGATGACCACGATATTGTCCAAGTTTTGCCTGCGCCCACACCTTGTGATTTTGCTATTATTAATAAAAAATTTCAAGCAAATACCAGAGATGAAAGCTACAGTTCTCATTTAAGTTCTTATGTAGCCGATAATCATATTTATGAAAACTTTCCAAAACAATGTACAGTTATACCTAAATCGACTTCTGTTCGTTTTCAAAATTATCCCGATTTGGAAGAAGCAGATGAAAATTCTACATCAGATTATGCTAGTATAGAAGCTGTAAATAAAATTTCTTCTGCTAGCACTTACAGCATGTCAACTAGACATAGTTTCACACCACAAGATGAAAATGAAGCCAATATTTTCAAATCAAACATGAAACATTCTGATACTGCATTTGGATTTTGTAATCCGAATTATATGGGACCTGATATCCAGACCATTCTTTCAAACAATGCCAAGCAAACATTATACCAAGATTCTTCTTCAGTAAATACTAATACTCAAATTGCTAAAATTTTGAATACTCCCGATAGTGGAATTACCGATAGCAGGAGTGATAGTCGACAGTTGTTTTTGATGGATGATATGATTGAGATGACTGAATTTTCCAACTCTACAAATAATGTCAAAAAAGATAAGAAAATAATTTCACATAGTAATGAAAACCGTCTACCACCAAGATCATTAACTATCGAATCTCCATGTAGTCCTTATCAAAATAAAGATTCATTTTATAAACCCAGAGCGAAGAGTTCTAGTAGAGCCGAAAGACAGAGGAACAAAAGTGCTCCTGTAGAAGAAGAAGCACACGATATGTCATGTTTCACATCCGATATTGTAATTCCATTATATGTTTATATTCTTGGAGGAAAAGAACAAAGTCAAGTTGCTGTTTTTAAACGACCATTATCTGTATGGAAGTATAAACTTTTTTAAGTTCTTTTGAACTAATCGTTTACAATACAGATTTATTATATCAATATACTTACTATGGAATTAATATGAAATAATTTCTTCGAAAAGTTTAACAGTTTTGTAAATCGAAAAAATGGCTTTTCACTATGAATAACATAAAAACTAAATATTCTACAAATTGCTTGCATAATTGTTTGATATGTGTATATCAGTCACAAAAATTGAAAAGCTAATTTACGAAATTTTGTGATTAAATTGTTAAATATTCGACGGATGTCTTTCTCCTTTTAGTTTTGGATTACTAATTTTTCCATTATTTTGTCAATTTGATTTTGACAACCATAAAACTAAATTATGAGACTAACTAAATATGATATTCATCAGCATAGATACTTTGCCTCTGAAACTGTAGATATGTGTATACAATGAAAATATTATTTTAAATAATCAGAAAATGTGCAATTCGAAATTTGTATTTTATTTGAGAAAAAATATTTATTATATTAGGAATATTTTGGACCTTTATGCCATTAGCACAATTTTAGTGATTTTATATATTTATGAACATGAACATTAGAAATTTATAACATACATTAGATGAGCGAGCTTTGGCAAAAAGAAAGGCTGATAAATAAACCGTCTCATTTTATAGTTTTTAGTTAGGTAGAACCTTGTCCATTAATGTAATTTATTGAGTATTTAATGTAGAAGTTTTTATTTTATTGTTGAAATTAGATGTAATGTTTTTTACATGAATTGTTTCAATTTTTAAAATTTTATGTATCTTCAACATTCACCATGCATTATTATTGTTTTCAAATCATCTTCATATTTTGCTAAGCATCATTTTCTAAATCCACAATTACTTGGATCATAACGTTATTTTATTAAGTATTTCAATATATTTTTTTTTTTATATTTCATTTCATTGATATTTATACAATTTTCACTTCATTCATAATATTTTTAAATATCAAACTTATTCAATACATTTAGAATATAAACGTAGGGAATCTTGCCATTTTATAATGTCTTTTTTTCTAACGCAGTCTTAGATTTGTTATCTATGTTTTGAATAGATAATATATTGTAACTAGGTTAGAATTTTGAAAAATGCAAATCTAAAGAAATATTTTCACATAAATGTACTAAATATTTGCCTTTTTTCTAATAAGGGACTGAAAATATTCTAGCCTATTTAGAATTTAGAAGACTCAGTGTCGGCAATTGTTCATTCCTTACGATGTTGTTCCATTTTAATTACATTTTGTTGTCTGATATTAACAATTTCTCAAATTTATCATATACAATATCTCGATTAAAATATCAATATTATTTTCTGATATCTTAACGGGTTTTTATGAAATTTAATGTGCCAAATTTTTTTCTCAAGATTTCTTAAATAAATTCATCAATTATTCTATATCAATAACCATATGTATTAAAATTTATTAATTTGAAATATAATATTCTACCCAAAAATTTGTTCATGTATCATTATAAAAATCTTTAGTACATACTGCTTATTGGAACTTCTCAGTGTAGAAATCACACATTTTAAAAGATTGTTGCAAAGTAAATTGTAATGTTTCAGGAATTTATATATATTTTTCTATCAAAATCCTGTTTTAGAAAACATGATAGTTTTTTATAAATGCTATGGCGTACCTTAAGATAATTTTTCCTTGATTTTTATAGAATGTTCAATTAAAAGTGTTCTCTAACTCTAAGTGCAACAATATTTTTGTTAACTGTGAATAAAAACGATAAATTAAGATTTTGTATTCAAAATAGACATAAAAAAGGACTAGATGTGATATTCGTTTTTGGTTTCAATATTTTTCAGTACATATATATCAGCGTTGTATAATATTATGCATGTATTTTTTTAGATTTTGCATTATGTTTTCATTTGCATTATATAAATAGACTTTTGTTAACTAGCTGAATGGAAAATATTATTAAATTACTCTTATAATTTAAATCAAAATAACAATTGTACCCAGAGATGTAAAATAACCAAATGTAAACATATAATGCGTGTACAATTCATTTATATACTGTACTAATATTGATACTCATATGAATTCATGTTATGAATTATTATAATTTATGTTTACACTCTTACTACCACTTTTTGTTAAGTTTTTGTTTAAATATTACCGTTTTAATAATTAATTTGTTAATTGTTATTTTATTTAATGATTTTTTATTTCTATCGATCGGTAAAAAAACTTCATTATATTTTACGCAACATAATATTTGAATATAGAAATTCGATGTAAATTATTATACTCGTAAGATGGTTTTTATTTCTGTTGAGATTGTAGTATAGGTGTATTTGTGTTCCATCCAAGTGAAATATATGAATTATAAATTATTTCTTCAATTTATTTCAATACCCATTTTTTAATAAATAATGAGAAGGTCTTCAAAAATCATACAAAATTTATTATAATTTTTCATATTGAATTTACAAATGTACTACTTTAGTTCAATGAACATATATTTAACCTCCAAAAAACTTCACTATAAATGTTATTTATTTATATAATTTAAAAACATTTTATACAACAAAATTTTCTATGCTGTGTTCAAACTTTTCATAATATAATATTGAAATAACGAATACAGATGTCACTACTAAGCACGTAATAAATAACAAATTTATTTTTCGTTATTTACAAAAAAAAAACGTTCTCTACAATAAAATTCAATTTCATTCCAAAATATCCAATCAATTTCAAAACATTTTCGCACTCCAACATATCAACAAAATAAATGATATTAAAAAAAAAATCAAAAAGCGACAACCCCACCGAATAAATTGCAATCAGACAACGGCCAACATGCGCGACGACTGTTTGCGTAGGTTGGCACCGCCGAAAGGCCCGAAAAGGGCGCGAACGATAAGCGATATTTCACGCCTTAGCGTCGAACGTGCCCGGATTTCGTCGTGTTCGGGCCAACGCGGCTATATCGGTCCTTTTCGAACCCCCGTTCGCGCCGAACAATCGGCCATCCATTCGGAGGGATTTTCCGGCGATCGTTATTGCGGGATGAGGTTTTTTTTATACCTTTTTGAAGTGGGTGAGAGGATTTGGTTTCGTTTTTGAGTTTGAAATTTGTTTTTCGTGAGTATGATTAGTTTTGTTTGTTTTATTTTGAAGTTATTGGGGTGTGTATGTCAGAAATCCGCAATCATTGTGCTGCGGGATGATGTTGGATGTGGGCGCATTTTTCTAAATTAAAGTAATTTGAAAATAACATCTGCAGCGTTGTAATTATTATATATTTAAATAAACATGAAATAACTAGTGTAAATTTTTTATTTATTTTCCTAGTTTATAATTGCATAATTGTGTGCCTCGAAAAAAATTATACTTCTATTATAGTTCTTCAAGGCAAAAATTATAAAATTTTTAGACGTATTAACACATCTTTTGTATTGGGAAAGGATACAATTTTTATTTGTTTTTACGGAACATTTAGTTCGACGTCCTAGAAAATATGGCCACCATTGTAGGTGTACCACGAAATTTTGAAGATAACGTTAGTATGCCACGTTATAAAAAAAGGTTACGGAGCACTGTAATACATAAAGGATAAGTCTCGGAGGATTGGTTGTTTCGATTTGATTTTTTTTTGTAAATCTTACTCAAGACGTATTCATATATTCATTTCTAAAAACACAATGTTTTTAGTTCAATTTATTCGTTCTTTAAAACCTTCAGAGCCTATTTGTTTTTATACAAATCTTCGAAATATGAAACGTTCTCAGAAAACTATTCTTAGATACTCTCCACCACTTTATACTCCCTAAAACCTATCCTCTTTCACTTTTAAAATTAAACACATTGAAAAATAATTTTTTTTTAAATCCTTCTCAACATCAAAAGAGCCGCAATACCAAAGCACCTCCTTCCATTGAAAAACTACAGACTAAAAAGATCACCAACCAAAGTCCCATATCTTTAATCACGCTCCTTTGTGACCATCCTTACACACACATACATACATACATACACACACACACACACCACACACACACACACACACACACACACACACACACACACACACAAAATACAGTCTCATTGAAAAGCGACCCGAAGAAGCAATCGGCTGCAAGCGACAATTCAAAGACCGCTCTCCATTACGCCATTGTGGCGACGCGGCCGCGGAAAATAATCTACGGAATGGTTTCATAAATCGCGCCGGCCAACGTTTTAAAGTGTGCGTCGGATTTGGGCGGGAAAAAATTTTAAGTGCGTTACTCGGACGCTTTAAACTTTGCGTGATGAATGTGGGGCTTAGTGCGCGGCGCGGGAAAAAGGACCGAGCGAAATTGGCCGGTCGTTCGGATTAATAAGATTCGTAATAGTTCTGATTAATCGTTTTCGGGAATGTGTTTTAATTAATAGTTGTGGTTTTTTGGTTTGTATTTTGGGAGTTTTGATGTGGGTTTAATTAGTGTTGTTTTTTTTTCAAATGGTCTATATCAATGGTCGGCAAACCACCACCCGCGGGTAATTGTGTTACCCACTTCGACATTCAAATTACCCACCAAAAAAATATGAAAAAAAAACAATGCAGGAAAATTCAATCTCTACCCTCCTCCCCATGAATTTTTTTCTGAGTATTTATGTTTTGCTTGGTTTTATATGTTTTATGTTTTATGGATTAATTTGAAAAGTGCTATATTTCGCTAAAAAAAGTTGGCAACCCTATTTTGTGCATTGCTAAAAGTTTTTGAAGATTGCGTGTCGGGGGTGGGGGGGGATTACGAAAATTTGCCATAACCTACATAATTTAGCTTTTGGTGTGCCGTGAGTGAGAAAAGGTTGCGGAGCACTGAAATAGTAAATAAATTAATTTTCATCGAACAGACGATTAGACGGTCAGATGGACAAACAGACACACACACAGATTATCCGCGATTATATATATAGGGGATAATTACAGTTATTAAATAAAAATTTTCGATGATTTTACATGACGAAATTTTATTCACATTACACATTTTTTACAAAGTATAATACATTCGAATTGAAATCCCATCCACATCCATGTATATTTCACGCAATTTCGATCTCAACAAACCAATTAAAGTACACCCAACACCCGAAACAACCCACCCGCACAAAAACGACCGCAAAACCCTTTTTCCACATTTGAAAGATTTCACCCACGTCAGATAGCGAGTGGCGATATCGCGGTTATCTCTTCCCGGATCCACTCCAGGATTTCTGCCCGTCGACGGCAAATGTTTGTTTCGCAGGACGCGCTCCCGAGAAAGCGATGCGATCGTTATGGACGTAACGACGTCGTTATTTAACGGCGTCGCGAAAAATGATACTCCTCTTCTTGTCTGAGGAGGGAATTCGCCGCGAACCCTCCGGGAAGCGAAATCGCGGTGCTTTTATTGAAGGGAATGCGCTTGTCCGATGGAAGTTGTTGTTGGATGGGTTTTTTTATGTGTCGATGCTTTATATACGGAATCGGGATGTTGGGGATTTTCCGCTGAATCTGAATAATTTGATGAATGTCAAGATGAGTAAAGAAAGATTGGAAATGTCTTTTATAAAAAAAATTAAGATTTGATTCTTCGAAATCGGAAAAAATATTTTTTACGGTTTCTATTGAAAATTTTTCCAAATCCCTATATATAATAGCAGATTTCTGTGTGTCTGTGTATCTGTCCGTTCGATGACGCTCGCGACTTTACAACGACGCGTTGATACGATTATTTTTTTGCCACTATAAAATTATTCTTCATGCGTACCTATATGGTCTTTATGCGTATACACTTAACGTCTATAATATCATGCTTTTAAATTCGTCTCTATTGACTTATGCAATACGTCGATTATTACGCAGTGGAAAAATATTTGAATCCCCTATACATACATGTATATAATCACTGATGACAGATGTCTGCGTCAATAACAAATGAACTGGTTTTATTTATTAAATATTAAATATATTAAAATCGAGTACGGGCATCGGGTAGCCTATATGTCACTAACAAATAACAAATTGACTGTTTTGATTTTATTAATTAAATATTAAATATTCAAATCGGGTTTTCACATTTTATCGTTTTCCGTTTCTTAACAAATC
>JAOXNN020000052.1:3821929-3835327 GCA_028571205.2 Hydropsyche betteni | reverse complement strand
ACGTATTGCATAAGTCAATAGAGACGCTTTCATAAGCATGATATTATGGACGTTAAGTGTATACGCATAAAGACCATTATTATTAGAATAATTTTCAATCATTTTATATACGCAAAAAAATAACCGTATCGACACGTCGTTTTAAAGTCGCGAGCGTCATCGAACAGACGAACAGACGATCAGACGGACAGATGATCAGACGGACAGACAGACAGACAGACAGATAGACAGACAGACAGACAGACAGACGGATACACCCACACATAGATATCCGTGATTATATATAGGGGATGTTTAAAAACTAATTCATTCAATAAATGACCGGTTATTATTTTTTTATAAATATCTTAATCGATATGGAAAAATGGAGTTATTAAATTTGGCTTCTGGATGGCTCATATTGTATTTTGTGCATGTATGCGCTTTGGAATTTCATGTAAAATAAATAGATTCGATTCAAACGTAATCCTGTGCTGCAAAAAATAGACTCAAACTATAAACAAAGTGCATATTTATGTGCTTTAAATCAATTTTGAAGCGAGCGCAGATGGTCGATTTTGCTTGCATTACTCTCGCTTGTCTGTTCAAATTATAATATTATATACATGTTCATGCCGTGAAACAATGTATAAATGTGTAATGTATTTATTATTAAAATCGACTATCGTAAAGTATTTATTTATTTATATCCACGAACTATGTTATCTAAGTTTTTTTACGTTTTATAAACATTTTAATCGAGTACGAAGTTAAATAAATCAGATCATATATAAATTACAAAAAAAAAAAACAAATAACTCGTTTGAAATATTAAATAATAATTGAGAAAAGGATTTCATTATTGATATTTGTATCATAAAAAAATGTAGTTCTATTTAAAGGTTTGCTCGACTGCTTTGTGCGCATTGTTCGAGCATTAGAAATTCAAGTTTTTGGCATTTATGCCTGTCGTTCACGTTAAGACCTTTCATACTGAAAGGCTTCGGCTCCTTTCGGATTTTTTTGACCCAATTTAGTTTTAGGGATCATTGACTTACGTGCCCTAATTGGGTGGAAAATTTTTCTCGATAAAAACACTCGAATAGTATTATTTTTTTTTAAATATTTGTAAACAGTATAATGCTCGTATTTCTGAGTCTTGCTATTAGGGAGATAATTAAATTTGTGATATGATTAATTATGATATTATTAAAATACTAGAGTAAGCTTATGTTGTTTTCAATATTAATCGATATCAAATGAGCAGAAATTTCACAATCCTCGGTAGTATAGTGGTCAGTATCCCCGCCTGTCACGCGGGAGACCGGGGTTCGATTCCCCGCCGGGGAGAGCAATTTTTTCATCAATCATCCAAATTTTTAACTTAAAAAATATTAATAGATTAATTTTTTGATACTGTCTATTAAAAATTAACTAATTTTCAAAAAAATGTTCTCATTTTTTTTTTTGAGATTGTATCAAAGTGATATCCACCATTCCGTTTGTTACATGTACCCCACTCTATGCCAGTTTCCTGAACTGATATGTTAGCTGGGTCCCAACAACACTATACAAAACTACGGGCGCTACATTTAAGTTTACTGGAAACTATATTTAATTTTAATGTTAACAATCGTGAAGGTCCTGCTTACCGGGAGGAGATAGATATATGGAATACCGAGATGCGAAAAAAATTAATGAAATATGTCTTTCTGCGAGCCGACAGACAAAACACACGAAAGGCGAATTTCAAAGAAACAAAGTCTACATTGAATTTGGTAAACGGTCGGGAAATTTGAGATTGTATATGTGAAATTAATTACTACTATGATTTTCGAATTCAAATAAATGAAGAGAAACTTCCAAGTCCTCGGTAGTATAGTGGTCAGTATCCCCGCCTGTCACGCGGGAGACCGGGGTTCGATTCCCCGCCGGGGAGAAAACTTTTTTCATTCCCAATTTCTTATTAAAAAAAAATCGAATCAATATCATATTATTATCATCTTTTGTAATACATTTTCATACAAAAAAATCGTTTTTCGATCAAACCAAATTTTCAATTGAGTCCCTTCCCTCATCAAACATTCATTTATCACATTCTTCCGTAACGCGACACTCTATCAGTCTACCCATCTTCAAAGCAATATAACTTTAAAAATCTATATATATGCTACAGTTGGAGTGTCCACTTCGTTTGTGCTATTTAGAAGTGTATAAACAGTGTCTTTTTATACACTTCTAAATAGATCTAGTCCAATTGTTAGTGTGGTACGACAATTAAAGTTATTTGCCTCAGATAACACTCTTATGTTAAATATCAATGTGGAAATTAGTATGTCAACTGATGATCAAGAAATACGCGTAGTGTCTACCCGTCGAGTCAGTTAAGCTAAAACGCTGACCCAACCTAACCCTAGCATGATACTTATGGCGTCTGTTCTTAGTTTAGACGCAATCATATGTGGGTAAAATTTGACAGTTTAAATTCAAACTAAAATCTATAGTTTCGGTATACCCAAATTAGTATGGATATAAACAAACAAAAGTGAACACTTGAACTGCGACATATATATATATATAAAAATGGATGTTTGTATATATGACATCGTTTCACTCCAGCATTGTTCGACCGATCACTATGAAAATTAGCACGTATATGTATTTATATAGAAGGTTTTTTATTATTAAAACAAAAAAAAATCATTACAATGAGTCGAAGATCTGTCGTTTGTTGAATTTAGTTGCCTTGGTTACACAATTCATAGAATCATAGAATCATATCAAGCTGTTATTATAATACAGACATTCAGGACAACGTCTATCGAGTTCAGCTAGTGTCATATAGATTTCAACATTCTTTGAACACGGAATCGATTGTTCGACGAAAAATCGAGAACAAACAACAAAACACCCACCAACCAACCCCAGATCACAAACGATCATCAAGAACCCGCAAGAAATTCCTCCAACCCCCAAATTCGACCCGATACCAATTAATATTGCGCCGAAACAAAATGAAAAGTCAATTAGAGACGACGTCGTCGATACCCATTACCGAATACGTTTCGTATATACGTTTTTGCGGCCATGGTAAACAATCAACGTGGCCGGTATCGAGTCGGCTCTAATTGAATATTCCCGCAAGTTCCCGCGGGAACAATGGCTTGTGCGCCTTTGCCGAAAAGGTTGTTTCGCGCCTTCTCGCATAAACTGATTATTTATTCGGCGCGGGGAATTCATTCGGCAGTTTTTCCTTTCGGAGGGAAAAAGTTTGGGAGGGATAATCTTGTGTTTTAGTTTCGGCGACTTTGAGTGTTTTTACAATGGGAGTTTGTTGATTGGATAATTAGTTTTGAATATCTAGTTTCGTATGAAATGTGATACTGTTATGTTTTTGTGGTATTCGGTATTGTACTCCGAGTCATAAAATTATATGAGTTTATAAAATTTATTTAACTTTGACATAATGTGCAATTTGTATTTTTTTTTAAGTGATATGAAAATAAATAGGCCCGATGTTAATAACAACGGCTATAGTTTTATTAAGAAACGGAATATGATAAAATGTGAAAACCCGATTGTATGAACCCGATTTGAATATTTAATTAATAAAATCAAAATAGTTAATTTATATGTTTGTGACATATAGACAAAGCCAGAGGCAGAGGATACCCGATGTTCGTACTCGATTTGAATATTTAATATTTAATAAATAAAACCAGTTTATTTATTATTGTCACAATTACGACATATAGGCAAAGCCAGAGGCAGTAGGTAATAAGAATCATATTATAGACCAAAAATGTATACGCAAAAAGACCATATTCGCGAAAAAGTCGCGAGCGTCATCGAACGAACGGACGGACGGACGGACACACACAGAAATCCGCTATGATATATATGGGATTATTCGTGTCTCGTATTTGTTCGTTGTACATTATCTGAATCGTTTATACGGATTTTTTTCACTTCATAAATATTTACTAGGTTTTTTTTGTTTACAAAATACAAACAGTGAATGCGTACATATTTCTTCGATGTTACAGTATATTTTTAAATAGATTACGTGAACATATGAATAATACATTAATAAAAAAAATAAAATTTATTTTTAAACACAGCACAACTCAGTAAAAAAGCACACGTGTAAAATTTGAATAATTAATCATCCGAATAAAAAAATTATCACCGAAATACATACAAATGCGACGTTAAACGAAAGCTCGACGATTGTCATAATTTCGCAATCATTATGATTTCGTCGTGACGAAAATAGAATTATATTTTCATCGCACGTGTAATTTTTTAATAAAAAGACGCATTACTGTAAAAATAAGACAAAAAAAAAGAGAAAAACGTTTTCAGCAATGCTGACGAAAAAACTCATAAGACCCAAAGAAAAATCCTTTAAGATTGTTTTTTTCCTTTTGAGATATGTACCATATAACGAAAATAATGAGTCCGGGTGATGTTCTGAATAACGCTGTTCCTTATTCTTTCAGATATATATCGATATAATAAAGGGAATAAGCAGGCTGAAACGAAATTATATAAGTTCGAAATCAGAAAAAATATATTTCCTTGTATCATAAAGTGGAGGGAAAAAACGCTTGTTTCCAAATTATAGACTGAAAATTTATTAGTTACACGTGAAAAATGATTTATGGTTTCGCGTTCTTGTTACGAATATTAAAATGAAAAACGCTACCGTATAACCATTCAGCTTTATTTTATAAAATATATTTTACATTAATATATATTTTGCAGATATTTTCATTTAAACAATATACACCACATTTATTTAAGATATATTTCGATTGAATAATCGAGTTTCACATATTTCAAATGTCATTATATGTATATTTTAGCAACTAAAATATAATAATAAATATAGTTTTATTTAAATTAAAAGATACATGTTTTATAAATATATAATTTTTTCACTAAACCCTTTTCAATGTTCATATATGATATTAAAATGATTTTTCAGATATAATATTCGTAAATGCGCACACGTCTTTCCAAAGACATCATTGTAGCACCAACATGTTATGAAAATATAATTTGAAATTTGAAACAGATTAAAACCATACATTCAAAAATATATTTCAAATTATTTTCAGATAGGAAACGTTATTTATATTATAATAATTTACTTACACAAATCACTCATTCTGATATAATTTACAAGTACGCAGTTTGGCTAGAATTTCGTCACATCAAAATAAGACAAATTGGACCGTATTTCGGATTGCGTATTTATATGTGATAATAAAATTATATTATTTACACAAGATCAGCATATGAACACATTTCAATCTAATCTATCAAATAAAAAAATTGTGAAAAAACTCTAAGCGATACATTCACGAGTACGCTGATTAAAAATTCGGTCTCGCTTCAATTAAACAATAACATCTATACATTTATCAAAATAATTCGTATCTAATTGAACCAGAAATCGCCAAGGTCTCGCTTTTTAATAACGACATCTACCTAAAAACGATTCGTGATTTGGGAAACACTGAAACAAACAGAGTCGAACTACCGCATACCCTGTCCCCTATACATTTTTCGCAAATTCCCGTGCTAAGTACATCAAAGTGAGTTCATTGATTTGTCTATTCACGGACGACTTCCACAATTTTTTTCTACTCCAATAACTTGTCTTCGTTTGAATTTCTCATCTAAAGAAGTTCGTCGTGAAGATCGTCGCCATTTGCAACTCTACACGAAGCACCCCTAGCTTGAAGGGATACTTTTTCTTCACCTCCAAGAGCATTCGGTGTAGAACGAACAAACTGAAAAAAATCGATAGTATATTGAAAACATTTCGGATTCAACAGAAATTATTTATGTAAATAAACCAAAATCAAATGTCAAGATCAAGTTATTCACTTACACAGACAATATTAAAATTTATATAATGATAAAATATTCATAATAAACCCATTAGGCACGGGGAAGGCCACAAATTCGAGCAATCAAAAGTAAAAGTTTCCAACGCCTCTGAAAACACAACCGTCACCCAAAATAAAGAACCGAATTTATGTTTATGCTCCGACGAAGAGCCACCGAATTTAACAAGACATTTCCATTGTCGGCAACTCGAGGCGTTTTTCCCGTCACCGGAGAAGGCTTTCTTTCTCTCTCTCCAAAAGTCCCAGGAAAATATTTTCTCAGGTGTTACGATTTCCCGGGAAAATTTTCAGGGCCACATGCGACCTTTAATGAAAATCGACCCGGCATTTACATTGCAAATACGAAGAGCACTTTGTTGCTAACAATTTCACTTAATTTGTTTATGTTCCAATTTCATTTGATTTGATGTGATTCTTAAGTGAATTATTTATTGAATATAATATCATGTTTAATTGATTATTTTTTCTGTGTTTAAATTGTATACTTACCTGAAAATATCTAAAAATTATGTTTTTTAATAAATTTATTAGACATGTTGGAAAAAACTTAATAATAATACTTAATTCAATTATTGGTTAAAAGTATAATATATAATTATAATATAATATTTAAAAACATGCATGTGGATTAGTGTTTTTTCGTGCATAGAAAAAAGTTTCTATAAAAAAAATTGAATTAGAAAAACAATGTGATATTAATAGATATAACACATATTTATAGAAGTACGAAAAATAAATTTATTCATGCATGTTAAATAAAATTGAATATTTATGAGAAAAAGTTTTCTATTCCGGAAGTTATTTTAGCTAACACGTAAAAATTCTGAAAGGAAGTTATGTGAAATTGGATAAAAATTGAACGCTGAATCAAACTATATATGGAAACTTCCACAAAAGCGTATTTTTCCGTATTTTTCCTACTATACAAAGTATCTTGCACTGAAAAAGACATGGTTCCACTATATTTAATTAACTGAGAAACTTTAATTCTTAATGAGTTCATGCTTTAAAAATGCCAAGTGACTAAGCCCACACGGTTTCAACATGATTAAAAATTTTCAAGACACACTAACCCGATGAAATATTAGTACATTCAAAAAGCCATGTATTAAATATAACGTATCTATATATGATTGATACTAAAAATTCAGTATTTAATCAAAAATAAACCCCCCTCCATTTCATTCTATTAACTTTGTGCATCTTACCAAACAAATAAATTGATTACACATTCCAATATACAAAAACGAAACGATCGAACATTTCCCAAACAAAAAGCACCCACTTCCCAAAAGAAACCATCTAAACTACAAACCCGAAGAAAACCCCAACAACACTTGACCCAATCATCGAAAATCGTACCTGATCTGAACCAAAACAACATGAAGGGGCACACACGCATAGGGGCACGGCAGTACATTACGGGCACTACTAAAAAAACAAAAATAAACGGAAAACTAGATGAAAAACAGTGCTGATACGTTGTGTGCTTTGCGTATGCAATACAATACCGCAACTAAGGGGCCTGCCTGTCCGTTGGCAATACGAACATTTTTATTGTCACGTACCGATACGGTGGTGGCCGTGCAGGAGTTCGCCCTCGGCCTGAACATGGACGTGCGCCATTTGCGCTTCACCTGAGCTATCACCTGCGAATGAAATCAGGGAAATGTGTGTTAGTTGGTGCTTGGTGGCATGACAACTGGTCCAGAGACAATCGTCCAACGATAGCTTGTCCAAGACAATTCGTTCAAGTGATATCCGGTCCAACGGATGATTGGTCCAACGGACAATCGATCCAACGGAGAATTGGTCCAAGCGACAATTTGTTCAAGACAACTCGTCCAACGACAATTAGTCCGAACGACAATTGGTTCAAGAAAAATCAACTTAATTGACGTTTGGACCATTCCGGACCAGTTGTCGTTGGATGAGTTGTCTTGGATGAATTGTTGTTTGGACCAATTTCGTCCGTTGGACGTACAATTAGTCCAACGTACGTTGGAAATGATCATCGTGTGATGTTCGTGTAATGTACGTTGGACGCACAATTAGTCCAACGTACGTTGGAAATGATCATTGTGTGATGTGTGTAATGTACGTTGGAAATGATCATCACTGAGCCTGCGGAGAGATTCAGGACCCGGATTATATCCTGTGGTCTTGTTCTCTGGCAGAAAATGAGAAAAAGGACATGTTTTTCGGATTTCCCGATCGTTTGCCATCTTCCAATATTGACTTCGTATCCTCGAAATCTGCATTTCGTGCATTCCGCCAAGAAGGTCGACTCGCGGAAGGACATATTTCGTAAAAAATTTTCCTCACCTCGGCATTCCGTATACCCCATGGAAAGTAGTCCTTCGCGATTGCTTGATTAAAATTAAATGTAGAGTTCTCAGTAAATGTAAATGTGGCGCCCGTAGTTTTGCCTAGTGTTGCTGGTACCCAAGCCGACTAAGTGGCTAAGCCGACTCAGGAAGCTGGCATTAAGTGGAGTGCATGTAACAGGCAGGATGATGGGCTTCCTCTTCGATATATTTGTCCGTTGGACCGATTGTCGCTTGGAAGAATTGTCTTGGACAAGTTATCATTGGACAGATTGTCTTTGGACCAGCTGTCGTGGAACCGTAGTGCTCAAATATGTTGGGGTGGTTAGCGGTTTGAAGGTTTGAGAAATTCGGTCAGTGGTTGTGTGGATGGTTTGTTGTTGATGACGTGGTGTAAGTGTATTCAGTGGTGGATTTGAGCCTCAAATTTTCACTATTTCCACTCGTTTGAGGGTGGCCAGGGTTCCATCTTTTTATAGATTAGAACTTGATCTGAGTGCACCATTTACAAAATAAAAAGTATATTGCTGATTCTGGTGCACTGCCATTTTTCGCCATAATCAAAAGTGCATAGTGACTTCAAAAAGGTTAAGAACCATTAATTATTAAAGTGATGGCACCAGTAGTTGACCATATTTCAGAAAAACGTAATAAATAAGGTTTCTAAAAATGGTAATTTTTCGGAAAAGGTGCAATTGATAGAATGTAATTACAGCCAATTACTGGTACATGGTTAGGGGATTGAGACATCAAAAATTTTAGGGGCCCTTATTCATATAGTTTTTAACTTCAAATTAGACGTTTTAAGTTTTAAATTCAACGTTTTACACTTCGAATTAGACGTTTTAGACAATTGAAATAAAATGAAAACAAGTTATCTTTGTTTTATTTACGAAGTTTTTATTATTGCTTTTTTAATTCGATTTAATAATTTTAGATGTTTGTTTAGGTGGTTTGTTGATAGTTGAGTGGGTGTTCTGTAAAATTCTATGAATCGACTTGTTGGTTTATGTGAGAAATTAATATGTTATTAATAATCATGTTAGATGGTTTATTTTTTAGGTCGATTTAATAATGCAATAATTGTAATGATAAATGAATAATATGACCTCACATTCATAATTGACAGTATTATTATCAATTAACTAATTATGACAAATCATTATATATTTTCCTTTGAGTTTATTTTAAAAACTCAAATTTAACATAATTCAAAACATTAATATTAAAAATCTTAAAAAAATCAAATAAATTTCACAATGAAAGCCCAAAAAAAATAAACCTATTAAATTCAATACAAACACACCAAACTCAACAATAAACTCCCAACCGAAACAACCCACACAAGTCAATCGACCATTCGAACCCGAACTCTCCCGTTTCCAATCCTCGAACCCGAACTCTCCCGTTTCCAATCCTCGGAACCGAGCTCTCCGTTTACTCAAACGAGGACATGCACGGCAACATCCCCTTGTGCGAGTTTGTTCCCCGGCGGTGTTCGGAAGATGCGCTGCGGCACAAGAGTGCATAGCGATGCAAATTTGCATACTTGGCCAAAGTGCACGTTGTCGGGGTTTGAACGATTAATAAGTTTCGCTAGTCGCATAGTGCGACGTTATTGTGCGGGAAATTTGCGCAGAGTTGTGTGTCGGAATGTGTTCTTTCTCGGGGAAAATGTGTGCATAATTGAGGGGTGATGTGTTCGCGAGATGCATGAAAGTTTGGTGTGTTTGTTTGAATTTTCAATGAGCAATATTAGCTGAAAGGTTGCAGATGTATTCAATAAATATATATTTTTTTAATATAGGGTACTGTACCAAGATGTTACGCAAGATTTAAATTTGCCATCATTTGTACAGTAAATAGCTAGCAACATTGAAAAAAAAAACAATCGGACAGCTGAGAGGTTAGGGTTAGTAAAAATGGAGTGCTACATGATACAACAACATGTTTTAATTATTGAACAATTTCTCAAATTTTTTTTTTATTTTGTTCGAAAAATCAGCATCCACTTGCTGATGTTCAATAATCCATTCAACGAACTCTCTTCGCTGTGCATGGTCATTAGGTTTCAGTTGTTGTGTTAATTGAATTTTGTAAATATGAATCTTTTGAGGGTATACGCTGTAGAGAGCTTTTTGAAATTTTAAATTCTTCTCCACGACGCCGAATTGATGTTCCGGGATTTTCACCAACACTCTCATGCCCTTTTTCGATAAAATTTGAACAGTCTTTTTTTGGATGACCAGTGTGTTTAGCGTCTTCAACTAATCCAGTCTTCCTGAATTTTTCAATTAATCTCTTCACAGCTGAAGAAGTTAAAACACTATTCCGACCATATTTTGTACGAAATTTTTGAACGGCGGCTGCCAAACTTTCATTATTTTTGAGAAATTGTTCAATAATGAAAAACACGTTGTTGTATCGCGTAGCACTCCATTTTTACTAACCCTAACCTCTCAGCTGTCCAATTGTTTTTTTTAGAGTTACTAGCAATTTACTGCACAAATGGCGGCAAATTTAAATCTTGCGTAACATCTTGGTACACCCTATATAAATTTGTTTGATGTTTGTGTGATAAATTTCGGTTTGCGGTGTTGTTAAAATCGCCGCATGTTTGTGATACAAATGGAATAAAAATGTCGCATGAATCATACGATTCATTTGGTTGGGTTGTTTAGTTTCCGTGCTCGGCATTTATTCGGGGGTAAACAATGTCATTTGTTACAAAGATGTATGATAACAATTCGTATAAATATAAATGAATGTATTCGTATTGAACTCACCTCTCCATTACAGAAACAATACAGTATTGCCACACAGAGGCCCTAGAAAAAAAGTAATCATCAATAAATACAAGTATAATGTTCTTATGGCAATTTGGTGAATATTGAGTTATTATAGGAATATCCGTAATAATGATAATTGTAAATGTTCAAATTGATTTTTTTCTACTCGTGAATTTATTTAAAAAATGGAATATTATTTTTATGTTTTTCTTTTATTTGCGGTAAAAAATTAGACTGTTCTATTTGTATAAAGTACACTCCTCATTTTTTCCACAATACTTTTATCACTCGGCGTGCTCTATTTGCATTATTAACTGTAAAACATACAAAATCTTCATAAAGGGTATTTCTAAAAATAGTTATCACTGTACAAAAATTCTTCATTATAAATTAAAAAGCAGACTGAGAAAAATAAACAAGTCTATGAAAATTTTTTGACAACTCGCTGAAACGAAAACCTTAAAGCTCGCGAACAAAAAAGTCAAATTTGTCTTCTCTTTTATATTATACGACTTGAGAAAACTCACACAATACTTTTGCCATTCATTTCACATTTTATATACGTATCAAAAGTCCCTTGAAATCGTATCGTGAGCTAGAGCGTTCCGGGGCGTTTATATCTAAGGGTGACCATATTTTCTTATAACAAAATAAATGAATATATATTATATTATTATTATTATACGCAACTTACTAACACCTATTAAGTTTCCATTAACATTAAATATTTGATAATTTCTTCAAAATAAAATTCGTTTTTGAACAAAATTATTTTCGATCAACTAAATATTGAAATAATTTAAAATCAATCTTAAATTCAATAAATGATCACACCATTGCTTATCTTTGTCTTTAAATGAATTATATTTGTCTTTATCTTTAAATTAAAAAAAACTTAGATAATTCCTATGTAGATGGCACTGATCTATATATTATATATTATATATAAAAATGGATGTGTGAATATTTGTTTGTTTGTTGCCGTTTCACTTCAACACCGTTCGACCGATCTCCATGAAAATTGGCATATGTATGTATTTTTTGTTGATAATGTTGTGGTATCATCAAAATAAGGTGACCATATTTCCCAGAACTCAAAACGGGACGGTCCACAAAAAAAATTTCCCCCACCTATATAAAAAAATAATTTTTTGTCGCAAAGGTTTTTTTATCATTAAAATAGGATGACCATAATTCGATTTAAAATTTAAGTCCCGATCAACGTCGAGTACTACCGCTAGTATAGTACCACTAGTATATAGGCCCGATGTTAATAACATCAGCTGTGGATTTTCTAAGAAACGGTAAACGATAAACGGTGAAACCCCGATTATGTGAACCCGAAATGTGTACCCGATTTGAATATTTAATATTTAATTAATAAATTCAAAATAGTTCATTTGTTATTTGTTTGTGACATATAGGCTACCCGATGCCCGTACTCGCGAGCGTCATCGACACACACACACAGATATCCGCTATTATATATAGGGGATAGGGGATAGGGGATAGGGAATACTTCTATGAAACGTCTCAATAGCGAAATTTAAATAATCACTTAGAATAAAAGGTTAGACAAAAAACAAACAAATATTTTACACAGTGAAAAAGAACGAATAACACATAAAATAATCCATTTTGTAAATATCATCCGAATTCTAATATTTTTTTAATTTATTTATAACGAAGAAAAGATTTGTTTAGGCATAAACACATAGTTAGCACAAGAGTCAAGGCATTAACAGGCGACAAACGTTATTTAGAATAGTGTACGAATTAAATTCCTACGAAGCGAGAGTCTTAACAGCCCTTTCAGTTTATTATAATGAAGTCGAATCGATCGAGAGTGTCTGGGGAACACGCCAACAACAAACTATTCCAATAGTGGCACTCCTTTTGATGAGAAGACAAATCGGTGTTAAGTTTTATATACATTCATACATATATAATACAATATTTCGAATTGTCTAGGGTCTGGGCTTTACAAGGTAGGTATTTCAATTGTGTTTGTGGGTATTCTGTAAATTATTTTATAGAATAATGGAGAATTAATCCGTAGAGTTCAATTGCTTTCAACTTTTGATTGTGTTTATTGAGTAATCGCGGTATGAAATATTTTCGATGTATTGTAAATGCTGAACTTATTCAATGTAATCAAGGTTGAGGCTCTACGATGAAATCAAGCGAGCAAACATAAATGTAAAAATGTTTCCATCATAAAATACTTCATTTTATATGAATCAAATATACTCGTATAATATAATATAACATAATCTATCTATACTATTATAAAACCGAAAGTTTCTCTGTCTGTCTGTCTGCCCCCCGTTTTTGGGAAATTAAACTTTGTCCTTTATAGAAATCGCGAGGATAGAACCTATA
>JAOXNN020000052.1:3803316-3818172 GCA_028571205.2 Hydropsyche betteni | reverse complement strand
GAAATCCAAAGTCCTCCGATGATGAAAACTTATAACCGATCTCGAAAAAGAGTAAAACATATAGAATTCTAAGTGATAGCGATGATGAATGAATACTGTATTATATTATTAAAGTTTTTTTCAATAAATATGCAAATGTATATTTGTTTATTTAAAAAAACAAAGTACATATTCATATAAACTATCTATGATTTTTTTTTGGAACGCGAACCCTAATTTTGTATGAACTTCAAACCTTGCATAACACGGATTCGTATTACACGACGTTTTTGCGGAACCATACGACCGTGGTATACGAGGCCCGGGTGTATATACATCAACAACAAAGATTGACAATAAATCTTCATTTACCCAAACAAAATGAAAACAAAAACCAATTTTAGAACACACATATTTATCAAAAAACACGACGCAATCTCAAACCGAGCACTGTTTCCCCGAATTTCCTCGGCAACAACATTACCGCAACGGATTTTTTCTTATTTTCAGTAAAAGCCGAATATCAAATTTGTCGTTTGACGACGTCACCCCCAAAGGGCTGATTGTGGGGTGGACCAGAGGGCGAGAAAGGGCCCGAAACCGATTCGCCGCGTTTCGTTAGTGTCGGCTCGTTTGCGAAAAACGAATTTCGCCCCGCGAAATGTTTCAGAGTGTTCAGAGGATTTTTCAGGCTTTGTGTCTGCCGTGTGTTGCCACTTTCGACGCGAGTGTATTCTGTGTGGTTTCGTTTTTTTTTTTTGTCGACGATCGGTTTTGTACACATTTCGCGAAGAATAAGCATTTCGAGGCTGTGTTGGCGTCAATAAGTGGCACTCTTCGTGGAAAATGGATTTTATGCTCGAATTTTATGCAATGTACGTTTTTAGGTGGAAATAATATTTTTAGATGAATATCGAAATATTGTCGTAAAAGTATTGGGTGCCTATACAGATTGAGAACGTGTGAGACGTATTTCGGTAAAAATGACTTAACGAAAAATTCGTTTGAGTTTTTCAAAGCTATAGATCAATTGCTGAAAATTTCAAGGAATCGTCGCTTATTTAATGAGTTGTGAACAAAGGGAAGAGACTTTTTTCCTCAAAACAATAAAATTTTAGTTGAAAAAAATGAGTCATAAAAGTTTATTACTTTTACAAAAACTCAAAAGGAACAGGATGTTGAATACTTTTTTATACAAATTGTTCTCAATTTACGACAGAGATATATAATACGTTCCTGAACCTCGGCTGTAAATCGAATTCATACAACATAAAATCAAATTTTATTTATATCAAAATTTTAATTTTTGACCCGTGTTCTAATGTGTGTCGGTTTGTGTTTTTAGTCTGTGTTAATATATTAATAATATAAAAAAATATTTGACCAGATTTCTTTTTCTTTTTATTACCATATCAAGAACACATAGGATCCCAAAAAGATCGAAAAATCTTTAACGGATAATTCAAACGAGTCCATATTTTTTCTGAAATGCATTGACCCTCGTGATTCAGTAAGTAATTTTTGAAAAATAATAAACATTTTTTCAGACGTAAGTGCGAACCGTCGTAGGTCGAATCGTCAAAAGATAAGAACTATTTTATGACTATGCATCACTGCAATTTAAGTTAATCTTTCTTCAAAAATTTCGTTCCATAAAAAACCAAATACAATTCAATCGACTGATTAAACTTTCAAATCGCAAACAATTGCAATATAGAATAATTTAACCATTGTAACAAAATTGAACAAAATTTACATATATATTCTGTCCTCTATTAAAATTCACAAGGTGAGAATCCACACAGACCCAACTATAACTTTAAGCCAGAGGAATCGCAATATCAGACCCCAAAGCATAAAAGTTAACACCAAGCAAACTAATCCTTTGCACTTTTCACTTTGCATATATTTTTACGTGACGGTTTCCCACCGATGGGCAACGTTTTCCATTTTCACCTGTGCAATTATCCTATAGAGCTCTGTCAAGTGGAAAATCAGCCGGAGAGCGAAAAGGGTTGTAGAACGTTTTCAAAATTAGCTTTTTTTCAGGATGAGTGAAAATTATATACGGACGTGTTTAGAAAAATCTCGAATCGAACGCGAAATGTAAAAAAATGAGGTCTGAAAATATCGGAAGAGCCGCAAATATAGCTTAAAGGATTTTTTTAAGTAAAATAAATTCACTTTGAAATTTATGTTTCGGTTAAAAAACCTTGATAAAAAACAACATTTTTTGATATTTATTATAACAAAATGAAAATTTAAAAGAAATGAAAACATTTTTTCATTATTCTATGCTTTTAAATATTACATTCGTTTATTCGAAATATTTGTTTTGTTTAATTTTAAAAGTATGAATAAGAGTTCTGAAAAAAAAATTTATGTGTTCAAAAAAGCACACTCAGAACTTACGAAAGTTTTAATTAAGTCTTATTAAAAGTAAAATAGATTCAACGGAACAAAAATTTCATTTTACGAAAATGTTCAAAAATTTGAATGCATGACATTTTTGAAGTATGCGAACACTCAAAAACTGCAAACCACTTATGAAACATTCATTTTCCCATCCATATTTGCATTGCGCGTTCATTTTTAACAGAAAAACCCGACATTTTTGGAAAATTCTCCCATCGATTTTCATTCAGCGTACGTGCACGATATCTTGCCATCCCCGAGCAAAAAGGAACGATACGTTTCTATACACAAACACGGCAGAGAAGCCTTTTTCGGTGCTTCTACGGTTTATTTTCGTACGACGAAACGTCAAAGGTCGGGTCGGCTTATTGGCCCAACATTCGATACGTCGATTCGAGGGAAATCCGATTTTAGCGACAAGAATCACAAAGGCTTTTAATTTTTTTTTTTTTTCGGAGGGCATATATTAATGATTCGCGTTTTCGTGAGGGTTTTTGTTTTGTTTTTTTAATAAAAATTATAAAATTTATGAAAGAAATTTTTTTTTATGCATTTCAGTATAAATATTAGATTATATATTCTTTGATATTATATTACTAGTAAATAGGCCCGATTTTGATAATACCGGCTGTGGATTTTTCAAGAAACGGAAAACGATAAAATGTATTAACCCGAAATGTTGTACCCGATTTGAATATTTGATATTTTAATTAATAAAATCAAATAGTTCATTTGTTATTGTCACATATAGGCAAAGCCAGTAGTTAGTGGGTAATAAGAATTATATTATAGACGTTAACTGTACAGCATGAAGAACATAGTCACGAATGTCATTCGAACATACTTAGAAATCCGTGATTATATATAGGGGATTGGAATTACAAAAATTTTTCATTTCAACGATTTTGAATAATTGATCTTCCTTTTGCTCAACTTTAACCGATTGATAATGTCTAAAATATAATACTATTCTTCATTTTAATTACTATTTTTCAGGTTGATATGTTAAGAAGGAGATTTAATTAAATTTCCTTTGGTTCTAATTATATGAAAAGCCAAGCTCTGAGTTTCCTTTCAAATTACTGAGATGCAAGAGACGTCAAAATTAAATCTCAACGTATATTAGCAATGCAAGTTTTATTTACTATCGACTTAGAATACGAAATCGTTCGACGACGGCAGCAAAAGGTAGACGATTTTCTTCGTGAAACGATCACTTTTGTAGAACAGAACCTCCACGTTTGTAACAGAAAATTCTTTCCTTTGATCCGAGTAGTTTGAGATGCGACCGATTCCTCCGAAGAATTTCAATTACTGAAAATAGCACCGGGTCGTGCACGAAAGTGAGATTTTTGACACCATCAATTTTTCTCTAATAAAAAAAATCCGACTCGTATAAAAAAAACTTTGAACCCGCCCATTTATTTTTCGACACAATCCGCGAGAGCGGATTTAAAATTGAAATTTTCGCAGGCTTAGCGGATTTTGCAATAGGCGACTTACATGAATAATTTATCGAAAGTTCCTACCCCTATCGACGGGATTGAAATCAAAGGCTTCCCATGCTTTTATGTGATGGACCCCGTTTGTACCATCCGCCTTTTGTGCGATGGAAAAGTTGCCTTCACAGAAACGAAACCGCATCACGTCCGAAAGTTTGCTGGCAACATACACATAGTTTGAGTGCCCGTTTAACGACTAATCGTTAATGAACGATTCGTCGAATGGCCGTTATAAACGCTCTTACGCATTGGTGTAAACATGTGGAGTGTAGCTAACACATACAAAATTATCTCTTTGGGCGAGTCGACGACTTTCGAATTAGGTAATGCTCCAACCCTTTCGCGTATGGAGTTGTGGTTTATGGTATATTGTAGTCTTGATGAACTGGGTCGATATTCAATATTGATTTTGAAGGAAGCAAAATTGAATTTTCTTTGTTAAATGGTTGTTATATGCGAAATTTATGCTTGTATTGATGAAATATATATTTATATAGTCATTGCAAGGACATTACGAAATATTGCATTTACACACAAAAGCTTTCTTTTCATAAATCAAACTTGTCAGCGCTGTCAGAAAATTTTCATGCATATAATATCTAAAATAACTTAAGCATTGAATAAATTTGATATTATAATACAATCTGAATAAGAAATTTAACATTTAAATGCCCGTTCAGTTTAATCTATTTGCTTTATTAAACTTAAAAGATACCATTTACAAAATAATTAAGTTCTTTTACAGTATTTAGTATGATTGAAATCGACAGATGAAAATCTCATTTGGCAAAATCGTTATGAAAGTACTCATAGAAATTGTTAGAATTGCTACCACGGCAAATGAAATGCAAGCAGTTCGTCTCATTTGCGAAAGTTCACACGGAATGTGTGAGCTCTCGGAATGTATTTCGAGTGCATCAAGATTCTACATACCACCTAAGAAATTCAATTTCATTACAGATAAATTCACGAGACGCCAGATCTTAATTTAATTTATAAATTTCAAACTACATCAAGCATTCTAACCACAAAACTCCGTTCAACCTGACAAGGTATTCAAACCTGAAATGATTGTTACCTCTAATTCAAACACGCTTTATCTAAATCTCCTTTACTCTATCGTATTTTTAAATTCACACAAATGAATGCAACATACGATGCAAATCGAAATTCGTCCATCTATTTGAACAACGCTCAACGTCCAACTACCGAGCCAATATTGAACATTTTGAAACGAGATTTCGCAACTGCCATCGATTCAAAACCCTCTACACCGACACATTTCACTATCATCCAACACGAATTCGGAGTGATAAAATTCCACCATTTCCCAGACCGTTTTCACAGTCACGCGTGGCCTGAGCCAGATGTTGCATAAAGTTGCAATTGCTAAGGGGTATAAACTTCATGTTTTGCATTAAAAAAGTTACACACTTACCGGATTTTCATTTACAACCTCAGGCTTTTTTGTGACAGCCTCGTACCACAAAAGCCATAGGGTGTTGTTGGCAGCGAACGAGCCGAATAGGTTCATGTGGAGGGTTATGCGAGCACATCTCAGCGATCTGAAATTTGCGACACGTTTCAGTCATATGTTATGAAAATTGCTAGAATGTATGTCTAGTGTTTTAGAAATGAACTTTTTCAGAAGGTATGAAGTTTATGAGTTTAATGGTTTTCGTCTAGGGTAGTTGGAGGAGAGTTATAAATAGTTTTATTGAACCGTTTGATTCACGTTTTTATAATGCATTACTATAAAACATATCAATCTTTTAAAAACCTCAATATCGCATTTTCAATCGAGCGGAAAAAACACTTTATTTTGCAAGCTTTTACTTGAATTACAAAAAAAAGAGTTCGATATTTAGTCGGAGATATAAACGTGCAGCAATCACGATTCGCTGACGAGCAAACTTCACATAGACTTCGAGACGAAAATGGCACATCGATATTTCAAACCATAATCTAATGGTTCGTTTAATGTGTTATAATTCGCGTCGACATATTGATGGATGGACGGATGGTTCGGTTCGACGATTCCCGCGGGCATATGATCCTAATGAGTTATGATACTTGGATGGATTTCAGGGTGTGGATGATGCATGTGGGTATTGCTCGCCTTTTGACGTATTTTTGGAAACAGTTACCTGAAATAAGTCAGCAAACACAACGATAGCAGGAGAGCTATTAGCGATATTGAATATCCGGCTTCGTACACGGTCACTATCGACTGCCTCACCTGAAAAGTTTCAAATTGATTTTTTAGTAAGAAAAAATAAAGGTCGACTAAGAATAGATATGAAGTTGAAATAGTGATACTATTTTGGAGCTTTTGTTGAAACCATATTTTCGTCTGCCATCCCCAAAAAACTCGATATGAAATGAGTCTGAGAATTGACATAACAATCATGCAAAAATGATACATGTCAATAGCATTGTATAAATATGATTCGACAGATAAGATATAAATAGTTTACTTTTCGAATTGAAATAAAAATACACCCAACCCTCTTTTTACACGGACTTTGGAACGTATCCCCCGTGTAAAAAGAGGATTAGATGTAATTCGTATATAATACTTTTTTTGAAAATATAAAATTCATCCTCATATCTTTCAAGTTTATATATTATATATAAACTATAATTTCTACATGTTTTAAAGACCGTACCAATCACGAAAATTATACATCAAAATTATTCAAACAAAATTTATATTTTTCATCGAAACGCAAAACAATTTATAAGCACATTTTCTTAAACTAGCATGATTCGTCGATCTTATCGGAAAATTGCTATTAAATAAACAATGTCGGAGGTGTAATCACCTCGAAAGGCTTTCGCTGAACAACCGTAAATAGAATCGAAGCGAGAACCCTTCGGCCTTAAAGGCTCTTCACGCCCCTTTCCCCGTTTAGCTTTTGGACCGATCCAGGGGTGGCTATATAGATGCAACGTGACTTAAATACGATATTTTATTCTTATCTGGAAAGGTTTTCCGCATTATATACCGCACATTATTAATAGTACATTAATGCTAGATTAAGCCCCACCAATTGGGTTTATGTCCCATAGCCGGGTATGTAATATTATTATAATAATTAGTATGGAAATGTATATTTACCGAGAGGTCATCGATGTTGACGCAATTGGTGTAATTTGACCATTCTTTTCCAGATTCTGGATGTTTGAACCAATTTCCGTCAAGTTCGCAGTCTTTGTGAGCCAGCCCTGTGAAAGTAGATGCGGGAAACTGTGAGGTTTCTAATGAAAAATACCACTTTTGTGGTTGAACTATTGCAATTAAATTGCGGACGGACAAATGTGCAAAATTCCCGCGCGACGTAGATTTATCGCCTCGAATTACTTCAGCGGATTAAAAAGTGTGCAAAATTGAATCCTCTACACGAATCTTTAATAGTTTTTTTTTTCAGAAGTTCTATATTGAATCGTAGATCATTCAAGCATGCTTATTTTTCAGTCGTTCTGTAATTATTCATTTGATCAACGGTAATTACGGTTTAGTGAACATCGGGCAAAACATGCGATTTAAGTGTCGTTTTCGCGTTAATAATAGACGAGCATGAATCGAATATTCCATCAACGAACAATTTACATACATTAACATTTGAATCCAAATTGTTTTACGGGTTTCTATAACGTATTTTGTCAAAAAGATTAAAAAAAAAACAATTGTTATTGCCGATTAATTTAAGTGAATAATGCGATTCCGTTCGAAATGGATCGATCCATCATATTTATTCACATATCAAGATTTATGGGCTTGTAAATGTATAACAATGAAACAAATTATATGGCAAATGCGTTATTTCGTGTAAATGGTTCGCGTGTAAAATCTAACACGCGGAAGTCGAAAAATTCATTCATCACCGAAGTATTTGTTTTCTGTACCTCATTTTATATTCCCTCCGAGTTTTTATCGTCTTGTAAAACTTCCTCTTACATTCGTGTCGATAATCGTGAAATATTAAATGGTGTATCCTTACAAATACGATCGGATTGAAAATTTTCTTTCATAAGTACAATTTAATGAGCTTTGGGATTATACAGCTGTCAATACTGTAAAAGTATCGTTACGCTCCGTTGTTGCTAATTAGTACTCGGGAAACCTCGAAATGGGAGTTTAATTAACTCGTTCCCGGGTGAATTTAACGCCAAAAACGAATTTCGACGAGAAAATGTAATTGCCCAATTCGATTACATAAAATTTTGGCCCGATAATTATTTTTCCTAAATTAATAATATCTAAAAAGAGTAAATGTTTCAGATTTCGGAGCGTGTTACTCGAGGTGCGTGACATGGCGATTTTATGATGTCACGCGCTTTTCGTCCCTTGTTTTACTTTGACCTTTGAGGAATTTTGCAAAATATATTTCTGACTTTTATGGAGGTCGAGATTTTGGACCGTGAATTATGTAAGGACGCGATGGATGGATGTCATGTTTGATAAAATGTATAAGCCCAAACAACGGAGCGATTTGTTTTCGGTTATTTTCGTTCTGCCGATGTACCATGATTCGATAAGGGAATAAATTATTCCGCATCAATTTTTCATTGGTTTGCCTGTTCCAAAAAAAGGGAAAATTATTCGTGTATGTTTAAATAATTCGATTGATGTTTGGGGTTCGAAGAAGAATTCGTGTACCTAAATTGCTTGTTATCAAAATTTGATGGGTTGAATAAATTGATTTGATTGAAGAGGCTCGTATTTCGGTTTACTCGTTTTGATTGCTTAATCTGTAGTCAATAGTATAAGATCAAATTAATGTTATCATTAAAAAAGGTATGCAATGTCAGGAAAATTTAACTTTTATATATATAGAACCTTAATTCCATATCTTTCGAAATTGTAAGCAAACAATCGTGATTGATTTTGGAATCTTATCGTTATTTAATTCGAGCAGCTCATTATCTATTACATAAGCATATATTATTTACATAAGCTCGATATTAGTTACATGCTGAAGCTTTGGTTTTGTATAATTGATTTTCGAATACATGTTATGAAACTATAATACCTATTTACACACAATGGATGTTTCAGTTAAACATTAATTGTACCAGTATAGTCAACTACTTGAGTGAATATCGCATTATGTTCAGACAATAACACAATCACTTAATACAGAAAGGTCAAATCATATATAAAGAGACGACTTTCATTAAAAACCTCCAAGCTTTGTTACTCAGTACAGAAAGATAATAAATTCTTTATTCACGACTTAATAAAATCCCGTTTTTTTCGTACACAAGAAAATAGTACGATCTCCACAATTTCGTATAAGCCTTTTCGCTGATGTACACAATCAAAATGTTTGCCGTCTCGTCTTTTATAGAAAATTTTCCTTAACGAGCGACCCCGCTCCTCGCCCGTGTATCATTCCGTAAAAGCCTTTTATTTCGGCGAAGTAAAAATTACGCTTTTCCGATGAAGAGATCTCATCTGCCGTCCTCGCTCCGGTTTTATTATGCGGCGTACTTTTAGTCGTTATTGCGAATTCGCGACAGTCGTTTATGTTATTAAATTTTCGACAGCGTCACGTTTACGTACACACTTTTTTCCTTTTTCAATACACATCTCTCGTCTGGCGTTTTGTTATTTTTGCCGGGGGAAAAAAACCCGAAGTTTTCGCGACAAACGGTAGAAATTTCAGAGGAGCGGCATCCTGGCAGCATCAGCTCTTCCATATTAATATTGCGCTTCAGGCGAAGTACACCTCGCGTGACAAGAGTGATATAATGCTGAAAATAAGTCGGTATATAAAATGTTTCAGTATTACGTTCTACGTCAAATCCCACGACGAAACTGGGGCAGGGTGCAAAGGACGAATTGCCGGCCGGAGTGGGCGGCCAACACAACCAGCCGTCGAATATCGCCTTGCAGTGTAGTCCTGAAACAAAAAAAGAATTTCAGTCGTGAAATTTAAATTTCGGAAAGAATCGAATCTTAAAGTTCCACAATTTCTTCGACGAAGCGAAACGAGAGTGGTTGATTGCGCGCGGAAACGGCGTATTCTTATCTTTTCAAATTTATTACGCAAGTTCGGTAGAATTCGTTCGGGGATGGAAAGAAAAATAAAATAAAAATAAAAAACCTCCGCGGTCAGATAGAGCTTTCACGATAAAGCCGATTTAAAACAATTTCGTTTTAAACATGCCAGAACGAGCGGTTTTTTCGCGTCGGCATTACTCGGGTATTAAATTTTCGTTGTTTTTTCGGGTTGAATCCAGTCAGCTGTTTCGAGTTTAAAAACTTGCCAAATTAATTATTTTTAAATGCTTAACCTTTTCGCGAAAACTTTCCAGGAAAATAAACAATTTTTTATTTTGTTGAAACTTTTACGATGAATAAATTTTCATAAATAAACAACAAGATTTTAAAGTGATCTTACCCCTCGAGAACAAAATAGATAATTTTCAATCAAAACATATTCCACGAAAATATAACAAAACAACATGGAAACACATTTCATTAATAATAAAGATATATTTTACCATAATTTCCACACAAAACACGACGTTCACAGAATTTCAAGCTGGCAAAGACATTTACAGTAGTACATTGCGATTCGGGTCATTCGCAATATCGATTCGAGAACGACCGGCCAAGACACGAGTTTGTGGTCAATTTTAATTTCCTCCACCATTTTAGATATGGAAATAAACCTCAGCAATACGTGAAAATCATTTTTAATTGGATTCAAAAAACACTTTTCACCGAAGGAGATCGTCACGTCCGAATCGGAACGGAAAAACTGCGGGAATCGGACGGTTTTTCAGCATCTCCACTTGGGTTTTTCGTGGTAAAGTTTTCCGATATTTTCCGGCATTTTGACAGGCAATCCTGTGTGATAGCCAAAAAACGACAATGAAAACCGTCTGAACGTACATCTGTTGAATTTTTGGTGGAAAATTAATCTTTTCAACTCACGAAAAAGTAGCATATATCAAAGACCTCGGTGTTCATATATCAAGCCCGCCTCAGATTATACGACTTTTGAACTTTTGTTAGCATAAGTTCAGTGCTGAACTTTTGCGTATGTAACATACTTAATTTGAACACTTTATTCAAAAAGCTTGTATTATGACAGATTATCTTTCATAATAAATGTATTTGAATAAATATATTACATTACATCTTTTTTATGTGGATCGAAAAAAAAATTCTTATTTGTGTACATCTTTTGATCAACTTAAACCCTTCATTAGGCAGCAGCTTTCCATTGAAAGCGAAATTGAATGAAAATCGCTTTGACGAGCTTAACAATATTGAACAGCCCATTGAAATTATATCCAACAATATATACAAGTAAACACAAACGTGACCATTATACAATTTTTGACTGTTGAATTTTCCCGGACGGCTATAATCGGTCGATCATCGTTTTTATTTGAATACAACCCGAATTTCCCAATGGACCGGGATTAAAAAAAACTCTACGTCAGCTTATTTCTCGTCAATCTTCGATCAAGTTATACTACCCGAATATAAATAATGAAACTTCGATACAAACGACCGTCGGATTATTATGTGCGATCGAGCTTTCGTTTATGAATGCGAACCTCGTCTAGGGAACTGGGAAAATTTTCATTTTTGCAAACAGCTGTGACGTCAATGGATGATTTATTATAATATATGAAAAGGAAAAAATCACTTTTATACTAATCGTAGATGAACTTGAACTATAATACATTACATAAGTTAAGCAATACTGAGTATTGTCGATGTTTTAATGTATAACCTGATCACTTTCCTTTAACCTAAGACCATTTTATAAAGTATAGTTTTAGTATTCAGCTCCTTTTCCTTATAACAAAAACGTCCAAACTTCAAGACCACATATAATGACGATGATATACGACTCATCCATATGAGTAAAAACTTCACATCTTTCAAATCAAACAACAGAAATTCGATCCTATTCGGTCCATTATTCGAAACCGATCCGGCCCTCACCAAAAAGACGATTCTCAACGCATTATCGACATGGCGAACTTTTCCAGACCCCCGATCGTTTCCCAACCGATGTTTTGTTTATTGCGATAATTTATTTCAGCCATTGGGGGGTTAACGTACCACATCTGAACTTAATCTCGCAATGGACCCGGACTCGGTTCGTTGAAATTCCGCCAGTAATGCGAACGATCACCATTTTCTACGGGACGTCATCAGTCAGGCCCAAGGAAGTGGAACTAGACGTGGAAGAGGGATAAGGATACCGAAACAACAAAAAAATATTTTTCAGATGTATACGAGTACGGAAACCTGAAAAATAAAAGACTTATTTTTACGGCGAGAAAGCGACGGCGTCTGTCGTAAATAAGTCGAGAATATTCTCCGGCTGAGGGCATAAAAGCGCGAAAAGATGTGTTCAAATATATGTACGTTAATACATTTTTTTTAACATATTTTGTTTACATATTTTTTTCCGGATATGTGTAAGGAGTTTATGTACGTTATCTATCATTTGCTCGTTGACGTCTGCGTTGACTTTTCCATCTGAGTTTATTTGCGGGTTTAATTAAATGCGAAGGCAGATGTGACGTTTTTTGGTTTTCGTTTCCGTTTGTATTGAAATGAATGTTTTTTCATGTGAAAAGAAATGATGTATTGGGCTGTATTAATGCGTTTTGCTGAAAAGAAAGTATTGCTCTTTTGCAGGCATGCCAGTATAAAAGGGCTCAGATTCATTGATATCACGATATCGTGTTGAAATACATATATAAATTTTCACAAAATAATCCTAAATTAATTAGAACACAACACATTGATTTTAAATTAAAATAAAAAGTAAAAGTTCAATCAATGAGGCAAAACATAATCTAAAACCAATTAACCGAATGGTTCAAATAAAGTATCGTACGTTCAACATTAACTTTTTGCACCTTTCGAAAGGTCGATCGGAATTCTCATCGAAATTTCCGTAAACCGAGAGTTTTAAATTAGCTCATCATTAGCAGACGATTTCGACTTTGTCACGAGACTTTCGACACCAATATCGGTTAAGTGTCAACCCAATGTACGATCAGATACACAAATTCTACACTTTGTGTACATCCGCCTATAGCAAGTATCGAATTTTCGTTCAGCAGATGGGTCCTCGGCGCTTTCTGGCGGCCATCCTCATCATTATGATAATGGAATGCTTAACTTGCAAGGTACTTATCTCATTTAGAAACGGTCGAGTACCGAATTTGCTGAAAATTTGGTCACAAACGGGTTAAATTATTGTATTATAGCGCGCTGACATAATCTAGTCCACAGCGTGGTGCAATGCGTAGAAATATGTATATTGTATTCATAAAAGGAGATCCTACACATTGTTGGAACTTTGAGATTATACTTCTCTTCATCCGTTATTATTACTAGGACGTAAATCTTAGCGTCGAGCCTTTGAATTCATTTGAATTTCAGAACTGTGATCGTCAAGTGTGAATATAAAGAAAAACGAAAGGTCAAAATGCTTTTGGTGACGTAACAATAACGAAAAAATATAATATTTCACGACGCTTTTATGATGTATTTTATATTAGTGAAATGTTAAACGTTTATTATTAAATATTCTATTTGTTGAACAAATCGAAACATAAATATTTACGGAAAATAATAAATACGTCAAAAGCCGTATTTTATTCATAAATAATTCATTTTTTATTATGAACCTTTTATTATTCAACCGAACAAATAAATTGAAATGAAAATTAATCAAATATTTAAACAAAATCTAAAAATAGTTTATATCAATAATTTTATGATACGGATATCTCATTACCATAGAAGTAACACTATGAAATAGTTTCAAATTTCACGGCATCAAAGAAAAGTTATAACGACCGTTAATAATTTTCACAACCGCATTAGCAGTGGCATTAAAATACAATCTCTCGAGAACCACGCATTTCTAGACCCATCAAACAAGAAGTGCCGTATATCAAAATATTCTAAATTCGCGTTAAAAAAGTATACTTTGCGACAAAATTGAAAAAAGTGCGTTCAATATGTACTCAGAAGAGAAAAAATTGAATAATTTCCGCATTTGGAAATAAATTCACCTTTCGAAAAAAATATAAACGTTATGAAAATATTGACGCGTTTGAGATTCGGGTTGATTGACGCGCTGTAAACAACCATCGTTGAAAAATTCAAGTAAAAGGTTCAAAGCTACGCGATAATGTCGAACATTTAAGGCTTTGACTTCGTTGATGTCTATAAAATGTCACGGACAAGTTCAATTGAGTTTTAAACGACATAAAAACATAAAAAATCGACACGAACACGTGCACGGTTCAAATTATAATTTGACGATTCGCATCTGGCACAAACGATTATTATTTCCAGAAAAACTCGAAGCCTAGTCAGCTGCAAACATCTTCCCGTTTTAGCTGCACAACTAATCCCGCTCAAAGATCCACAGCAAACGTGTTCTCGACGGGAAACCTATTTCCGGTCATTAGCCTAATCTCGTCGAGAAATCTCGCCGGAAAATGAATTAATTGCGGTTTGAGAGCGTTTATTTCCACGAGGATTTGTCTAGTAAGCCTCGTGACTCTTTAATACCGTGACCTGATCTCGCTCTATTTTCCTAAGATCCTAACAAAAGATAGGAATCAGCTTCAAAGCTTTGTCTCTGGAATTGTCTAGTTTTCCGGTCAGTTCCAAACTCAGTTCGATGTCTGTTCCAGAAAATTGGTTGAGAAAAACTCGATTTTCGAAAAACATACTTCCGTTTTTGTCTAAACATAATATAAGAGATTGATTGGTCCATTTATTTTGCAGATCGTTCGAACACATTCAAAAATTAAGCATATTCATCTCAAAAAGCAATATATTTTTTATTTGTGGTATACTTTTTTATTGTTTAATCTATTAACCCTTTCCACTCGCTGGGCGCGCTGGACTCACCACGGCTCTGGGTTGGTATAGCTCGCTCGGCGCGCTGGG
>JAOXNN020000052.1:3764358-3785241 GCA_028571205.2 Hydropsyche betteni | reverse complement strand
TCGGTTCTTGACACTTTACACTTAGACGAGTATGTTGTCGATGAAGGAATTGATAAAATAATCTCAAAGTCCAATATGTTCCATTTTCGCGACTAAACGATCGCTGCGACTACAAATCGCAGTGGGTGCCTGGCCTAAGTTTTTGAATATGATGATCTAACGCTGTTTTAATATGAAAATAAAATTCCAGTACAAAAGCGGTGCCGACGTCGTGATTGATTGTGACAATAATTACAATCGCTCGTCGACGATTGGTGCAAAAGTGTGTGCAGAACCCGTGTTTGAATTTATCCTTATTCAGTGATAGGATATAAATCCCATCATTGAATAAGGCAACGGGAAATCACTTCAGTTATCATTTCCTAATATAAGTGATCGCCTACGTCAGAATCACCTGATATGGCACAAAAAAAAACGAAAAATGCCTAAACGAATATTTCACAGTTTTCTTTTATAAATACTACTAATCTATCTACTAATCACACAAAATATCTCTTAACACTATAACTAACGATACAACAAAGTTTTTAAGTACATGAAAATGAAAAATGAGCTTTTTCGAATTGCGAAAGTTCTTTTTTGCAATAAAAATTTATAGGTCATTTATAATATATTAACATTTTATATATTCAATATAAATGGTTTTAACTATAAAAAATATATTTTTACGACCTTCGAAGCTCACATCAAAGCAAATTGACAACAAATACGCCATTTCACATATTTTTTCGACTGAACAACTACGGCGACTATTCACGACCTTGACACACAATTCCGAAACATTCCCCAGAAGGCTTCACGCAACGAAATAAATAATTTTTCTTAGTATTTTCAACAACAAAAAATTGCCTAATTTTTCCATACGAAAAAATGGATTTAATTAAAAACCCTCATCATCGGGCCCCGAATCCACTTCAGCCGGCCCTGTCCAGCATGCAGAAATGCACTCGCACCGCGGCCATACCCTTTCGGAACACGTCCCTGGCCGCCAGACTGCGTTTTACGACCGTCGCGGGCGGGCATGGCCGTTATCTTAACTTTCATACCCCGAACGCGGTTGCAGGGCGGGAATTACGCGCTTTATTTTACGGCTTTTAAACAACGGTGTTTTTCGGCGGCGCGAATAAAAACGACAATAAAATTTGTCTGTCGCCTTCCAATTTGCGACGTAACGTTTTATAATTGTTGGTGTCGAAAGGCTTTGTTGTTGGAAGAACCTTATTATCCGAAAGTTTTATGGTTAGTGTTGAAAATGTGGAACAGGGGTTTTATTCGATCAGATTTCGTTTTGAATGCATGTGTTTGTGGTTATCGTTGTATGTAAATTTGACATTGTTGAATAAATATCATTTAACTAACAGGAAAACAGCGGGGTAATTTTCAATGAAAAGTGTTGTCTGCGTTATCGACTAGTGAAAAGTTTTCATACGTTGATAACAGTTGTATAATGAAGACGAGTGAATATCACGAAAGGTGATTTACATATGAGGAATGCAGATTCAAAGCTCTTGATAGTCTTTTTGATTAAAAATTAAATTGTTTGTGAAAGATATTTTCTGTTATAAATAAATTTACATTTTATGAACGATGTGCATATAAAAAAAAGATTTACTTTCCGAGATGAACGTAGTCGGAAAATCTTTTAAGCTGGTTACGAGGTCAGGATAAAAAAAAATGAGTTGAAGTTTATTTGATTACCTTTCTAGAAAAATAAATTTGAGATCTTATATACTACAAGTCGGTAATTATTTAAATTTTTAAAACAAATATTTTTCTAGATATAAATGTAATGAAAAAATCAAAATATTTTTTTTATAATATCATATACAATATACATTAAAATAAACAAGATTTTTTGTATTTGAATTTTATTTTATCGAATTTTCCTACCACTTAAATAATAAAAGAAATAATTGTCCTTTACCAAATCATTTCAATTCAACAAAACGCGATCACATTCTATTACTAAATCCACAATTTCTACAACAATAACAATCCACTACAATTCACAAAACTAAGCCGACTAGTTTTTTTTTGCATATTTACTTCTTTAACATATTTTGACAAATGACGTTTTTTCGTGATTTTACAATAGATGTCACTACGACTTCGATGACGAGGCATAATTGTTGCTCGTTTCGATAACATCACGCAACTCTTACATATAACAAGTTGTTTTGTCCCCTTCCTAAAAAATTCTGACTATGACCATACTCTCAAATATTTTTCTATCGATATGTTACAGTTAGTGTGTCCACTTTGTTTGCACATGAACAAACTAGTCTGTTTATTCACCTTCTAAATGCTCTAGTCCAATTGTTAGTGCGGAACGACAATTTTAGTTGTTTGCACTCAGATAACGCTCTTATGCTAAATATCAATAAGGTAGAAATTTACTATGTCAACTAATGATCGAGAAATACGCGTAGGTCTGCCAGCCGTGTCAGTTTGAACATCGAGAGTTTGTTTTGAATACGTTTTCACAATTCAAGCTAAAACGCTAACCCAACCTAACCCAAGCATGATACTTATAACGTCTGTTTTTAGTTTAGACGCAATTATATGTAGGTAAAATTTGGCAGTTGACATTCAAACTAAAATCGATAGTTTGGGTATACTCAAACTAGTATGGGTGTAAACAAACAAAAGTTTACACTTGAACTGTAACAGATACATTATCAAATCTCAAATACTCATTCCAATCCAAATCAACATATTTGAGGGGCTTGGCAATAAAAAGTGCTAAGCGCCAAAATTACAAAATTGAGTTTCTTTTATTTACTACGAAAATTTGTACTTTTATTACAGAAATTAATAAATAATTCCACATTGTCTCAAAAGATGGTAGTACTATATCGGATTACTCCCAGTTTTATTTGCATCTAAATGCATGTATTATATTATAAACTGTTTTCCTCAATATCTCCAAAAGTGACAAATGTCGCATAGCACTATTTACTGCCGAGCCCCTCGTTTCATCCACACTTATATCACAACTTTAAACATTACAAACATAGATCCGAACGGATACATCACTACATTCCATCCACCTCCACATCCACCCGCAATATCAACATAGTTCCGCCAAAACTCACAACAGCGATTTTCAGATTTCCAAGACGTCTATCCGTATTCACTTAACAAGCAATCTTGCCGGATAACAATCGACTTCACCCATCCACCCACCCACCCACACACACCCCCCGAGAGATCGGTACGACGCCGTCGTGCATAAAATATGGGAATTTATCCGGGAAACGGCGATTCCCGACCGGCGCCCGCCATTATACATTATAATGACGCGGCCGATACGTACGAGCGACGGTTTGCTCTGCAAGTCGGGGCCATGTTTGTTTTGGCAAATCGAAATCCCGACTAATGGCGGGCCGAAAGTCTTCGAGCGCAACATGGCCGCGGGCTATGGGAGCATAATGCGACGGGGCCGATACGGTGTGGGTTTGCGGGAATCGTTTCCGGGATGGTGGTTTTGGGGTTGTCGGGAAAAATCCGGTTTGCAGATACGGTTGTTGTGTCAGATTATTTTATGTATAATATACGGGTTTCGGCTCACATGCGTTTGTCATGCGTTCCATCTAAATATGCTGATGGAATCTATCTCCAATTTTTATATAGTTACTAGCTGATCCGGTGAACTTCGTATCACCTACAATCGCTGTTCGTTAGTCTGGCTAAAACTAAGCTGAACATACGTTCCGTTTTTGCCGGGACTGTCCCGTTTTTGTAGTGTCTTGAATTCGTCCCGTCATCTTCGCATATATAAGAAGATCTGTCGTCAACAAACGATAGATCTTCGACTCTAAATACTGAATTTTTTTTCATCTTAAAATAGCGCCCGGTGTCTCGCTGGCCCGTTGTTTCCCGTTGATTCCCGTTCCCGGTTCCCGTTGTGAACACGCGTTCTGCACGTACCACAATCAATACGCGGCGCGGCAAAGCGTGGTGATGTATTTTCCGTACAAAATTACTTATATTATTTTTAACTTTTCTTTAGGAATTTCCCTATTATTTTTCTTTTTAAACCACCTGTTAATTAAAGCAAACAAAATAAAAATCCAAATCGGTTAAACGGTTTTCGAGTTTTAGCGCGTCACCAAGCGGCGATTAATTTTAATTTATATATAGAAGAAGAATATAGAAGATAGACTACACATTTTTTACACGATAATGTCTGAAACATATCTCCCGTGTAAAAAGAGGAATAAATATATTTTTATTTTAAAATTAATTTATTATTGACAATACTTAGCTTTGTTGAAATCTATGGTTCAAAATTCTCATGAAATTCAGATAGTTAAAAAATAAAATAAAGTTCATAAGAAAAATATTTTAAGCAAATAATAATCTATCGAAATTGCAAATTCATTGTAGTATTAGTTGAGTTTGTTTAATATATTTTGATTTTCAGTTCAAGTTTTAATTATGTAAGATGGTGAACTTTTCTTTAGAATCATTATAATAAATTTTCATAGTGAATCCACCTCTACACTATTTTAAGTTTCAGTCAATTAAATTGAAATATAATATGAACGCTTGGTATATTAACATTTTAGAGTGATATAAAGTAACTCATTACATTTCAGAAACGAGACGTCAAAGCCAAAAGTAATAAATAAATAATTAAATTCTATAAACACTACAAATATACTAACCGTAAAAGTCAATTCACTCCCAAAAAATTAAAAAAAGCCGTCAAAATTGAAACTATCAAAAGGTGAACCGCACAAAATTTCCCAACCAACACAATGTATAACAGAAACAAAAATATTCACAAAACGAGTCGAAATTTATACATCAGCACTGCAAAATTTTTAATCAACGAGAACGTATTCCGTCAAAAACCGCTACGACCTGAGCCGTTTTCGTTTATAACGCCGTAAACAAATTGGGGTTAACTTCGCGCTTATTCGCGTATGTAAGCCTCCACAAATACACACAAGAACAAACCTGTATACGTCTAATACACATACACACACAGGGGGTGGAAAAGTCTCGGTTTTCCCGGCCTGAGGTCGGACAATCTGAGAAAACCGGGGAAATTAGACGGGGCCCGTCTCCCCGACACAACTTTGATTGTGTATTTAAATGCAAATTTTTCGTCTACACTTATAATATTCGCGGCGACGGCTCCGAAGCAAGACAAAAACGACGAAAATGTGAAAAATTCTTCGGAAAATGTGTGGAAATCGCGAGCGCGGTCGGAAAATGGTCGTAATGAGTCGCCGCCGTTTTCCGTGTGGTTCGATGTTATGACTCGTTGGTTTTGAATTGGTGAATGATTAAAATTTAATTTTTTTTTGCGAATATATGTTTTTATTGTTGCGATATGAAAAATAATTCGCGTTTTTATTTTTGGCACATACAAGTGTTATGCGATGTAATTAAGGTGCGAAGTATTATTGGGTTATATAAAGATTGTTTTTATGTGTTGCGAAATTTTATGTTGGAATAAACTTCAATGTTTCTTTGAAATGTATGTAACAATAAAATCATAAAATTGATATATTACGTTTTATCATAGTTGATATTTCATTTTTTAATCGGGAATATTATTATAAAAAGAAATACTATCGTTAATTTTACTGATTGTGAAACTGCGTCATAATTAAATACGAAAATATTAAAATAAATAAATGCATTACAAGTTCAAAATGACTATCAAAAATTATTATATAAAAAAATTATACTGGTATTAATATAATATTAAATCATTTCACCTACCAATATATTGATATTGAATACTACAAGATCAATTTCCAAATCTAACTTCACGACAAAACAAACAATTTCAGAAACCAAAACTTTCAATATACCCTAAGGCACAACTCAATAACATCCAAACCAAAATGCATCAACAAGAGCAATATCACATACAATACAAAACACCAATAATATAAACCTGTAATATAAACCCTCAAAATCAAATCCGATACGTCAACACTAATTTTCTACAATCAAAATTTTCAATTCTAACTATTTACTAGTATATAGGCCCGATTTCAATAACATCGGCTGTGGATTTGTTAAGAAATGTAAAACGATAAAATGTGAAAACCCAATTGTGTGAACCCGAAATGTGTACGAATATTTAATATTTAATTAATTAAATCAAAATAGTTCATTTGTTATTTGTTTGTAACATATAGGCAAAGCCAGTAGTTAATAGGTAATAATCATCATATTTTAGACGTTAAGATAAGACAATAAGATTATAGCCGTTATTATAATGACCATAAAGACTAAATTCGGAGCTCACATTATAGCCGTTCTCATGTAGCGATTACAGCCGTTATATTTGAACGGCATACATGCTAAATTGGAACGATAAGTCGAGAGCCTCAACATACAATCAGACACAGACATCTGTCATCCGTGATTATATACATGTATAGGGGACTCAAATATTTTTTCCACTGCGTAATAATCGACGTATTGCATGAATCAATAGAGACGCTTTCATAAGCATGATATTATAGACGTTAAGTGTTTACGCATAAAGACCATATACGCATGAAGAATAATTTTATAGACGCAAAAAATAATCGTATCGACGCGTTGTTTTAAATTCGCAAGCGTCATCGAACAGACGAATACACAGACGTACACACAGACGTAAACACATACACACACACACACACACAGAAATCCGCTATTATATATAGGAGATTTATCAAGAGAAATATTACAAAACTAGCATCGATACTCTACAATCAAAATCATCCAACAATCCCAAGCATTGCTCAACAATGCATCAACAAGAACAATCTGCAAAGCGAAACTCTTCGCCCCCATACAAATCCCCTTAGACCGGATAATTAACGAAAATATTTGCACACGCAACACGCCCCCATAATACAACCTTCCCGTCGATCGTATGCAAACACGGAATAATAACAAGCCGAAGACGGTCGTCCAATTTAAAATCTCAATGCAAACAGACGTTTCGGTGGCCGCGAACACTTCGGCATTAGCGCGAATCTCGAAAAAATCCCATGAATAAAAGAACAGGAGCGAATCCGCTGGGTAAATAATGGGAAACATGGTGGTCCATCGGCGAGAGTATGACCGGGCAGAGTGGCGGTTAAACAATATTAATAAAGCCCGAGTTTCGCCTCATACATAAAACATTCCGATGGTTTTGCTCTTTAGAGCCTCGCGGATGGTTTCGTTGTCGTGTTTAATATGTATAAGTGGCGCGTTGATTGGGATAAGTCGATCGCGGTTATGGGGTTTTTCGGCAGTGTTGATGTATGGTCGGAGTTTAATTGGTGATTGGGTAAATTTTGAGAGTTTTTTTGTGTCGGAATTTTTTAAATGAAGCTCGAATATTCTTTTTTTATCAAAGACTAACGACTTGTACCTGGCGTTGATCGGGGTTTTGTGATTTACTGATTGTTTCTCTCAAGGTCTGAAATGGGATAATGTAAACTGCACTTCTAAAACTTAACACGAAATCCTTTTCGCCAGGCATTGATTTGCCACTAAGAAAAATATTTTTTTAGTAAGAAGTGAACTAATTATAAAAACTAAATATTAAACCCAGTGCACATTACAATGTAATTGAATGCAATGAAATTGTATGCAATGTAATTTGAATGTTTTTTGTGGTCTAATTTACGTATTAGAATAGCGTGGCCCACCATCTTATTCAGTTGGTAGCCTTGCTCTGATATGTTGTGTCGCGCTTGACAATTGTAATTAGAGGTTAACCTCCAACAAATCAATATTAATTGATACTTTTGGCTGATTTTGACCCCTCGTTGAAACCAGGTGGTGCAAAAAGTGGTCGTGAAGAAGGGTGCCAAGAGTTTTGAAAAGACGTTTGTAGGATCTCGAATCCGAACTGACAACTGTCAATTTGACAGTTGTCAAACTGACCCACAGCGCGCCAACCGTCAAGAGTATGAATTTATTTTAGAAGTGAATTTTAGGAATACGAAGTTTCTTAATTTGACGTTTCATGAGATTTTAGCCGGGCCGATAATTGGCACCCCATACCTTCCTACTTCCGAACACACTTTTCCACAAACCCCCACGTCAACATTCATTCAACACTTTCAACCCGCGGCTCCAACCCAAACTTCCCAACCTACCTACCATCTTCATCACCGAAACATTGAGAACCATTAACCGATCGACACATTTGACACGAACACACTCGAACCGCATTGAAAATAGATCATCACGCACACCACTGCGCCGTATCGATCTTCCCATGCGACGCGCCTAGATCGTTTTAACAGCCAACAGTGCACCGGACACTCCTTGTATGCACTCTGTTGACAGTCGCACAACAATTGCACTCTATTCTCGTTTCGGTCTATATTTGTGCATTGCACGTGGACTTTCGCGGGAACGTCGGCGGGATGGGTGCGGGTCGGGTTTTTTGGGCGACGCCAATGTCGGTGATGAATAACTGATTTTTTTGGATGTTGATTCGTTGGGTGGTGTAGATTTTTTGGGGGTTTCGATGATGATTGTTTCGTGGGTTGGCTAGAATTGGAAATTGTTGTTATAGTTCTGGAAGATTGATCGAATTCGGCGAGATGAGTGTGAGTCAAATTTGAGTGTGTCAGTAATGAGTAATTGATTTTTTTGATTGTTGATTCGTTGGGTGGTGTAGATTTTTTGGGGGTTTCTGTGATGATTGTTTCCTAGGTTAGCTAGAATTGAAAATTGTTGTAATAGTTCTGGAAAATTGATCGAATTCGGTGAGATGAGTGTGAGTCGGATTTGAGTGTGTCGGTGATGAGTATGTAATTGATTTTTATTAGATGTTGATTCGTTGGGTGGTGTAGATTTTTTGGGGGTTTCTGTGATGATTATTTCCTAGGTTAGCTAGAATTGAAAATTGTTGTAATAGTTCTAGAAAATTGATCGAATTCGGTGAGATGAGTGTGAGTCGGATTTGAGTATGTCGGTGATGAGTAATTGATTTCTTTTTTGTGTGTATTTCAATAATGGTTGCTTTGTGGGTTCGATTTTAGAAATTGATAGAATAATTGTGTATGTGAGGTCTAGAAAATTGATTGAACTTTGCGTATTTATAATTGGTTCGAAACGTTTTAGTTTTTGAGTGGTAATTTAATGAAATTTCAACTATTGCTTCTTAAGAAACTTGAGTTCATATTTGCTTAATTTTCTTAATAATTTAATTATCAGTTTTTAGATAATTGTAACTGGTAAAAGCATTTATTATGCTCGTTACTTTAAATTTTGGAATAATTTCAATTAATAACTTCGTGGATTAATTTTCAATGTGATAGGTCTTAATTAAATACTTTAATTTATTTAAAATCAAATCGAAATAATAAATAGCTCAAATATTGTTTTTATCTTTTCCATATTGATAAAGAAGTCGTTTAAGGGAAATGAAATTTTAATTTTAATAAGAAACAACAACTTTCACTATCATTATAATTATTGTTATAATATTCATAATTACACATTAATTTTACAAAAATGAAATTTTTCACGCTGAAATGAAAAGAACGTTGAAGCGTAATCAAAAATGCAATTATCTCGGAAACGGTAGCATTGTTTTAGTTCTAATTTGAAAATTAGTATTTGTACAACAAAACAAACAACGTACAAAATTAAAATTTGTTTCTCTCTAGCAAACTATAATATACGTACAAACACATTCAAGATAAACCTTATTAATAGAACAATACGCAATTATTACAGCATCGAACCGAATCTAAATGCCACCGACTATTACTGATATTCGATACGCAATATTTCAAAATACACCCTCTAATACCGAACTTTTCCCAATCGAAGCATATATACGACACGTATAAAGACCCTTTTTATTTTTATACCTCCCATATCATATACAAAGGTGCACATTATCACCTCACATATGAAGCACACCTACGCAGCGCGAAATCGCCACACTAAACGAGCCCTATAACAGTCTAACACATTAGAATTTATTTCTATCGAAACGACACGTTCGAGAAAAGGAAACGAGACATCGAACGAGCGTGCAATTTTCTCGGATGTGAATTTTCGCAGATGTCATGTGGGAAAACGTGTTCTGAAAATTCGCCGGTTTGCCGTTCGCTTTTGACCGGGAGGAAGTGAACTGACCAGTTTTCCGTTTCCGTTCGTTGGAAAGGATCTCTTAAATATCTTTGTGTTTGTTTATTTGATTTTGGATCGATGGGTGATGTTTATTTTGGTGTTGGGTTAAGGTGTTTGAATTATTATAATGATTAATTATTAGATTTTAAAGGATCTTTCAATATACGCTCGGGATTTGTTAGGTTATAGCAGCTGTATTGTTAAAGTGATATCTGTCATATTTTTTTAATAGTGTGCGGCAAATCCCCATGGAAAGTTATACGAATAGCGTCGAACAAATTCGATTGCACATTTCAAAATCAAGCCTCTTTATTGTCCATGTAAAAATTTATATGATTCATTTAAATCAATGTGTGTTTATATAGTTTTGAAATAATAATTATAATAATTAACGTATTACAGCACACACAAAGTTCTTTTAATACGAAAAATATGTTCGAGAGATTGACATATGCAAAAAATCGTATGGTGACCATAAAATTTTTTTAAGATAGGTTCTATCAGTATATTTCGATGGAACTTCCAACTTTAATAACTATAATTGTATACTGACCAGTTCTGAATCTTACAATGATAATTTTTTTATATATACCGTTTTAAAATGAAAAAATAATATTCGATTCTTTCTTTTGAACCGTGTTATTTCGGAACCATGTAAGTAGAATTTTGGGTATATTTTATAATAACTGACATATTTTCTTAATTCATTACCTAATGCATCATAAATTTTAAGCAAACTTATATAAAAATACGATTAAAACATCCATTACAAAACTTAATAAAGACATCGATAATCCAAAATATAACTCTACTTAATTTCCTTTTTTAATTTTATTACTTAATACAATATTGATTTTCCAATACATTCATTATCGCATCTACTTTGTAATTTAACTAGATATTTTTCATTAGGCATAAAGTGATGCAACTGACCTGAAATCGCCCTGCAATTCCAGCCACACTTAAAAGGACTTATACCACTTTTATAACACACAAATTCCACACACATTGGAGCAAGTGAGAGCGAAGCGTTAGCGCAGAACGGCTTTTTTACGGTCACGGAAATGCGACGTAAAAGCGAAAAGCTACGCGACAGAGTAAAAATACCGTAAACGTTTCGCTCTTTTGTATTTTCCTTTTTTTTGTTTTTTTTTTCATTAGATCTAAGTTTTTTTTTCGTAAGTTACGTGCGAAGGGCACAGTTTCTCTTTTAATCGGCGACTATTTGTTTTTATAGTGTTTCCGATTTCGAGTAGCTTTCGCGTGACGTTTGCGCTAATCTGTATTCTGTGCTATTTTCTGATCGAATGTTGTCAAATTTTCGATAATATATATATTTTGTAATTGATTTTATAATAATTATTGAATCTTGAATCTTCGAGTTATCATATTGAAGTAATAAAAATTTAAAACGCTTCCATTTTGAGCTTTCATCGAACTATAATATTTCGCAAGCTTACAAATTCTCTTGAGACTTTATTAATAAATATTAGAATTTATTAAACTTTTACAACAATATATATAAGTATAAAGTTATATTATGATCTTTTAAGATGTGCTCTTCGTTTTTAAGGAGAGGCTCAATTATTTATTCGCCTGAAATTTATTGAATACATTTACATGTTGATCATTGATGAATATGCAAAATATTCTTCAAAATTTCATAGTATGTAAATTAATTTAATCATTTTTGATTAATGTTTCATATTGTTTATTCAAATTCGATTTAAAAAGTCAATACATTCTCAAAGAAAAAAGCCATTTTTGACAACTTTGATGCATAAATTATGACGTTCACAGTTCGAAATGATTCTTTTGAGTCTGAAAACAATTCCATTTCGCAAAGCTCTATATCCCTCTCTAACTGGAATGGTAAAAAACGACAATCGAAAAAAACGCATACCAGACTGTTCGCGAATACGCTTTGCATGTGGCAATGGAAGAATGCCATTCCACCACGTGGCTTTCGTGCAATTTAAAATTAATTCGTACTTTAAAAATCATAGCAAAAACTATGCAACCTATTTATAATATATATATATCGTACACGCTCGGTCTCGTCAATATAATGCACGCTTTGTTAACATGTTAACGTTGCGCATCCAAACATGGAGCTTTGAAAACTTTATATTAAACCCAACTTGTTCCCATTGTGTTTGTTCATTTTGCCGTGGACTGTATAAAGTTAATTCGAGGACATTGTAAGTTGTGATATTGCTAACTGCTGTTATAAACGGTATCGGTTTAGTATCATATATTTCAGATTTTCATCTTTATTATGATACTATTTTCATAATAACTTGAAAATCGAAACTTTGTTTATCAATAAAATATTAAAACTTTCGTTTTTTTCGTGGTTTATTCACTCGTGGTCAGTTTTTAGTCATAAACACAGTTCACTTTTATTAAACGGTCAGTAAATGGTCAGTAATGACCGGATTGAAACCAGACAGCGAGCCGAATTTTGCCGACACCTGATTTATACTAACCACCTAATAAAATATTACTGACCCACAAAATATTTAAATACTTTCACAAATATTAATATTACTTTTTCATTTCAAATATTCTTTAAACAATAATTCCCATATTAAAAAAAAACATTTAGAATCGAATTAAATCAAGATCATAATCAATTTTATTAAATAAAAATGGCGTCGCAATATGCGGAGCCTAATTACGCGTGAAAAGAACCGCGTTAACGAATCGCGAGATCGGTTCATTTTCGAACTCATTGTTTCCGAAAATCGAATCAGGCGCGCTTCGAATTTACGACATGGACGGAGAAGAGGTCGTCGTAGGGGGTTGGGGCGGACGGTGGCCGTAGCAGTGTCGACGGGGCGGCCATAACTCGTGGCGTTTTGACTTATGGACGGCGAAGTATCGATTTCCCGCCATTCGAAGATGAACAAATTCCTTCGAAAATAAAGCGTGCGGTTTCGTGCCGTTGTCAGTCAAAGGCCGCGACAGGACAAAGAACCAATGTGCCACTTCGGGTAAAATATGAACGGGTCCGTAAAAGAAAAAGCGACATTGTAATGTCGACTTGATGTTATCCGGACGTAAGATAATAAAAATTTATGTTCGAAAGAGTAAATGATGAAATAAATTGTGTGGAGTGAACAGATTTGCCTGTTACATTGTCTTAGATAAAATTTTCTGATTCGTCACAAGAATTTTCAAATATCAAATTGTTGATTATTGAAGATGAAACGTTTTTTTGGTATAATATATGATTCAGCGTTTCGTTTCTCTGATTTCTATATCTACAAATAATATATAAACATGTACTAAGAAATTCGAATTATTTCAATAACTCAATAAATTTCATATTGAGATAATTAAAAAAAATATAAAAATCTAAAATTTAATTAATTTGATCGATTTAAATGTGAATCCTTCTCAAATAATAAATATTATTTCATTTGTGCGTAATTAGACTTAACATTGTCGCTAAAATTCATGACCAGAACACAACAGTGCTGAGACCAAATAAATATAAAGCAGCTGTCAACTTCAAACGTCAACTGTCAAAACAAATTGCAAATTATTATTGCAATGGCTGAGGCCGTTGTATTATTAAGAGAGCGCGAAAAACGCGAATCGGAAACTTCACGTTGTCAACGCCGCACTGATGCTATTAACAGTTCACGTCGTGGTCTTGGTTACACTTCAAAGCCGTCAGCTTGATATTTTTGTTCATATAACCTATACACTTCAGTTCTTCCTTTAATCATGCTTGTTTTTACAGGAAATACTCTGAAAATACGGTGTCGAATGTTATATCTAAATTGAAATCGAAGAAGGCTATTGAAACAGATGATTTGTTAACGTTGATGTATGCGCTGAGTGAACATGAAAATAATATATCGTTGTTTTTTCAAGTCCCTGGTGCCATGCATGGCTTGATTCGAGAACTCACTGGTATTTTTATCGGATTTTTTTTTAAATTGTTTTCTTTTTGATTTTTCACAACTTTTTTATTATTAGGGAATCATTCTCGAAGACAACTGATTGCCGCGGGCTGTATATGTAATTTAGCCCTTGGTCCTAAAAAAAGCTCCTTATCACTTAGTAAAGCATCTGGAACATATCTCATTACATATTTACAGAGTCATAATAGACATTTTTTGGTAATTAAAATGTCACAATAAGTTCAACTTTTATTTTTAGTATATTTTTGTAATACTTTGTGTAAATTTTCAGGAACTGTGTGCCTGGACATTAGGAAATTTATCTGCTAGTGATAACAAAGTGGCAAAACTACTCGAATCTCAAGGACTTGTCAATAATTTGATATTATTGCTTAGTGACAACTATGATGATAATATAATAGACAGCGCAGCATATGCATTAGGTCATATGATTTACTCAAATTTTGATTTGCTGAAGTGTGCATTCATTTTTTATGACTATTTTGTATATTTATCAATTACTCACTAATTAACTGATAATAAAATTTATTTCAGAGAAAATCAAGTTCATGAAATCACCAGTAGAGCAATTTCTTGCAACCAAAATTCTGATCAAATCAAATGGTTGCTTTATTTACTATCCGATAAAGATGCTGCTGAAACGGCGTTTGCAAATGGTTATTTCGAGACAGTTATTGTGAAGTTGTATGAGTTAGTGAACGTATTCAATCTATTTGATTTGTGTGCCATAAATTGTTTGATTAGAACTGCAGCAAATTTATGTCATCTAGCTCAAACTAACAACAATATTATATTCCAGAATGAATTTGTAAATTTTGTGAAAAAAATACTTTTGAGTGATCATATCGATGTTATTAAAGATACTTTATGGTTGTTAGGAAATATTTACAAGAATTATTCCCACTGGCCGCCAAATGCAATTTTATTTTCTGAAATATCTACAACGTTAAGTTATGCGATTGATCGTATAAAATAAAAGAGATATATTTTTGATAATCTTTATTTGATTATTTGTGTTGTATATAATAAAATTTAAAAATCCATTTAATTTTGATCACATTTGAGTAATCTATTCATAGAATAAAAATTCTCAAGCAATACCAGCAATATTTTTAAGAGGTAAACTGGAAAATTAATTACAATGATAATATATAAATGCATATTGTATTGCGTAAAGCGTTGATTTAATATTCTTATATGTTCTTTTTTAAATATTAAAATGCAAAAATACCAAAGCGATGTCAATACAAAATTGTCAAGAAGCTTGAAAAACTGTGATGTCAATAAAATTTATGGAAATTGAACCATTTTTCATTATTTAAATAAATTTTGTAATTTACTTTTCATCGAAATATCAAAGAAATTCTGGATATTTGCATCTTTATATGCTTTTTAATAACCTAATTTAAGGTTGCGCTTTAATTAAATTCACTTTAATGCTTTTTATACATTTTCAATAAACATCCAATTCTTCAAAATTATGCGACACCCTTTTCAAAATTAAATTTCTATACCAGATCTTTAACTAACTGTTTACCTCTAATACATTATGAGTACTATTATTTATTTTCAAAACACTTGTCAACCATCTAGCTTTTTCTAATTTTTATATTCATAGTAAATTAGTTTCTATTTATTTAATGTTTTGAATTAATAGATTTTATGAAGCTTCACTATGAAGTTTACATTTCATGGAATCAATTGCAACATTTTTAATAATATATGCAATATATATGTATTATGTAAACATATATATGTAATATGGACCATAAGCATTCACACCATGCTTATAAAAAATATTAATATAACCGAAACAAGTATATAATAATAATAATAGAAGCGCTTTTATATACTTTTTTTGAGTTAATAAGGGAACAACACAATAGTTTCATAAAACATCAATAATATAATAAAGGTAATATTTAACCCTACCATCATTTAATATCTCTTCACATTTGTCTATCACATTCTTTAATTTAAAGGCTAGTAAGAAGACATGGAATTTCAAGAGTTTTCAGTCCACAATTATAGGACATAATAGCTTTTGGAAATGTAATGTCTTCAAATAATGTATAATATTTTGATATATCACACTTCAAAAGTAAACTGACGTAAATATAATTTTTAATAGTTATTGGTCACTGAATGAACAAATATAGAAATTAATTCTTTCAAACTATATTTTACTTTGAAAAAAATGCAAATTTTTAATTTTTTTTTTGAATTTTCATTGTTAAAATGTCCAGTTACCGTCCCAGGCATGCCTGATTTATATTTTAATATTTCAATTTATTCCTTCACAACTACACATAATTTCTACTCAAAAGTGCAGTAGGAGAGTATTTTCATAAATCAAAAAATATTACAAAACTATCGAAGGTCTAGGTCTTGTCTTGATGTTTATTGTGGCCTCTTTTATTTTTATATGAATTATTTCTAACATGGTCGTTCACATTTTCTGTCTCTCCTTCGGATAAATCATTGGGACTGTTGTATGTTTTATGTTGATCATCTATTAGAAAAAAACATAATTTTAATTCATCGATTCATAAATCTTATTTATTTAGTATATTAAATTGAATCAACAAATTTAATACCTTCTCTATAATTTCTAGATTCTCCCCCACGGTGACCACGATCACTATTCCTATAATAATGGTTATTATATCCATGGTTTCCTGCTCCTCGTCTAGATTGGTTTTGATTTTGTCCCGTACTCATATTCCCTGTGTTCGTTAATTCAATAACCAAATTAATTTCAATAATGTTTTCAGTATTTCAGTATTATTTATGTTATTCAAGTTACCGTTATAAGATTGTTGGGTATTTGTACCTCTCAGGTCTGGCAGGGCAGTGTTAACTCCTAAAACTTGTGATAATCCAGAATCGGGTTTTTCATTCAGTCTTCGATTGCCTCTATTCCATACTTGATATTCGTTATTTCTGTAAAACAAAAAAAAATTATACTTCCTTATTTTTTTAAATTTCATTCACATATTTAACAATGATGCATGAATATATGATATATTGCTCTTCTCCAAATGTTAGTTGTTAAGAAATGATCGTTTACAGTTTGTGTTATTTTATTAATACCAATTATGTCTTACACTTTTTGGATTGGATCTGACTTGATAGTTTTATTAGGAGTGGAAGATTTTCGTTGTTCAAGCGATTTTTCACGAATTTTTAAAATATTGGCTTGAATGAATGACACTTTGATTTTTGGTTTATCACCTGGATTTTTGCATGCAACTTTCTTTGAAATATTATCAATTGTTGATTTTCTGTAATAATTAATACATCCAACATTTGGGTTTAACAAAATTTCAATATTGTAGTGTTTCATACAATAATTGGCAGATATTTTCTCATAATTTCCAAAAAAAATTTTCCTCGTGTTCACAACTTACTCTCTTTGTTGTGATGGGCCTTGCTGTTGCCAAAAAGGTTGTTGGTTTGATTGTAAGGGTGGAAATCTTTGATGAGGTCCAGCGCGATGACCACCTCCTCCTCTACCTCCACTTCCGCGGCCACCAGCACTCAACGACGCCTTAATTGACTGTAGCTGAAATATATAAATTGCTCAATAGTGCAGATAATCATTATTTTTCATAGAATTACTCTAAAAATCTTATTGCCAAACATCCATTCTGTATTATTTATAAATATTTTTTATTTTCAATCACACTTATTTAGTAAAACAAAAACACATATCCCACAGTGAAAACTCATACACAAAAAACACATTGTGTGTTAGATGTGAATTGGCATTCCAATATAGTGTTTTGTTATTGTTATAATACATGTGTTATTCATAAAGATCATACAATAAGAATTGTCAAATAATTCACAAAAACATACTATTGAATACTTACCAGCTCGCATATTCTATTGTTAAAATATTTGCCATGTTATACTACGACTATCTTTCCTTACCTTTTGATTCATGCATGTTTCAAATAAGAATTGTTTAATGTTTAATGTAGGCATATGCAGCATGCCATTTTTGTTATTGGAGTTAATATTAATGAGAGCAATACAAAAAATATTAGGTATACGTGTACTGTAACGCGCGCGCACACGTACATAGCGGGCGGCGATGGGCGCAGGTGAGCTCTCAAACAAAAGGTTGGTGACGCCTTGTGACGTGACTCGCTGAGGGCAGATAGCCGGAGCCAGTACCTCTCTTCGCTGCTCATCAGTCTCTGCTCGCAGCCTCCGTACGAGTCGTTCGGCCTCCTCTAACCGGTTCTGCAATCGGCCGGCTTCCTCACCCCCATCGGTTGCCAATTCTGAAGCGCTTCGTGAATCAACCATTGCTGCAGCACGACTGCATTGTTGTGTCGCCCATGGAACTTCTTGAATTCTAAAAATGTCAGCGTTCGCATAGTTCATCAAACGAATTTCTGTATCAAACACGATTATACGACAAATGATTTCAAAATACTTGTGTTGTTGAAGAAGTGCTTGGAGTGCGGCAGTTCTAGCTAAGCTTGTTTGTAAAGCTGTTTTTGTCGTGGCGAGTTCTTTTTCTAATTGCAAACAACGATTTTTATAAACATCATTCTGAAAAAAATCGCGAATACTATCAGTATTGTTTCTGTAACATAATATTTATATTATTCATAGTTTTGTAAGTATACATTTGATTCTACTTCTTTTGTAGGTGAAGTTTCTTCATTAGCTGTCGCTGGTTTCACTTCAGATTCACTCTGTGAAGTTGGAGTCACCAAACCATTTGAAGAACTATTTTTAGAAAACACTAATTGAAATTGAAGATCTGAAAATTTAAACAAATTATAAAGACCTATTCAATGTGAAATTTATATGTGTATTCAAAGATATTAATTACCCCTATTTTTTTGTTTAAGAATATCTACTTCGTCGTGTAATCGAGTTAACATATTTTGATGTTTCGCTTGAAGAAATCGAATATTTTCTTGCAGCTGATTGACACTTCGCAGCAAATCATTATTACTGCTCACCGTGACCAGATCATTAGTTGGCTTTTTCACCTGCAAATCAAAATTATTAAATTTAGTCAAATTTTATTCATAACACATTTACCATGACGAATATATAAAACGATATCAAAACAAGTAACTCACATTGTTGACTTGTGAAAATGGCACTTCTGGCATCTTAACGAGCACTTTAGAAGTCATTTTGATTTATTTTTATCAAACGCACTTGGTAAAATTATTTTCTTATTACGATTTCTTAGTCAATACACTATTACTTTCTTATCACTGATTAAATTTAAAAAAAAAAAAAGATAAGTACAATTTCGAACATTGGATTCAGCCTTTATTATTCGGATCGTTAATTTTTTCGAAACGAAATGAACATGCACTTTCCAAAAACTAAATGCGCAACCAAAAATTCGTGCATATTTGACCAAACAACCTCTCACTTTTTGCGATTCATCATCGAACGAAAACGAACATTCATCGAAGGAAAAAACAATTCAATCAACATTCGAATACTTTTCGGTTCACTATTATTTTATTAGGCGATCAGCACAAACAATTTTTAATCTAATTGAAATAAGTGCGGGAACTAGTATTGCGAGCATTAATTAAAAAATCGAAGCACTTGTATATACGTATTCGCGTAATTGAACTCTTCGCCTGTGATGTTTCAATAAAATCTCTTGATAATGCAAAAAGTTGTCGCTTTTCTGTCATGATACGAATACTGACCGCTAAATACAAATACGATCCATTCAATATAAACGGTCAGTATTAACTTTTAAATAACCGAACTAACGAGTTCCAAAAACGAAAGAACACCATTCGAAACACACCAAAACGAAAACTTTTTTAAAAAAAAAAACGATTTCATCCCAAAACGACCGAACCACCGATCACAACCAAACACGCAAACTCCTGAAAAAGGACCCAAAACACAGACACTGAACCCGGAACTCGGTCCCTAGCGGCGGCCCCCTCAAAGCCGCCGACTGGACCCGGCCTCGCTCGTGCGTCTCGAACGTTCGAAGCCTCGAACGGCACTGCAGCCGACCACAACGAGCTGATGCAGGACCTGGCTGCAGGACAAAGAGCCGACGACCCCGCCGCGGACAAAAGCGACCTCAGGCCGGATCGGCGGTGACGTCCGCCGCTGAATCACCGCCGCGGATTATTTTCGGCGGACGAGAGCATCAGCTGGAGTGACTCATGGCCAAGGTCGCAGCCGCTGAACAAAGCGAGGAGTCCCTCTGCGTTGGAGTCAGGGTCGCGTCCTAGGGAGGGAGAGCGGCGCTTTCGAACTTAACCGTGGCGACGGTGGCGTTTTCGTGTTCGGGGTTTTTTGGGGAGTTCGTGTTTGTTCCCTGGGTTCGTCATGGCCGGTGGTTGCAACGCCCACGGCATCTCGGGCTCCGGTGGCATCGGCCGGCTGCTCGTCGAATCATTGTTCGACCCAAATCCCTCCGAATACGTGCAAAGCCTCAGCCCCGACCGCTTCACCGAATCCCAGTGGTCCTGGGACGAGGCGCGCCGGCAGGCAGCCCACGTGTACGAAACCTACTACGGCGTCTAGCCCGGAACGATCACCGTCGCTCAGACGCCGCCTCATGTCCCATGTCGCACGACGTCACGCCCATCGAAGCTCCCACCAAGCTGGAATTCTACACTCAGCTCAACCGGCAGCTGCAGGCCGTGCTGCACGGCGAACGCGATTGGATCTGCTCCCTCGCCCAGACCTCGGCCTTCCTCAAGCAAACCATGCCGGACCTGAACTGGGCCGGATTTTACCTCCTCAAAAACAACGAGCTCGTGCTCGGCCCGTTCCAGGGCCTCGTCGCCTGCACCCGCATCCCACTCGGCCAGGGCGTCTG
>JAOXNN020000052.1:3751193-3764144 GCA_028571205.2 Hydropsyche betteni | reverse complement strand
GGCTATAATCGCTACACGAGAACGGCTATAACGCGAGCTCCGAATTTAGTATTTATGGTCATTATAATAACGGCTATTATATGATTTTTATTACCTACTAACTACTGGCTTTGCCTTTATGGCACAAACAAATAACAAATGAACTATTTTGATTTTATTAATCAAATATTAAATATTCAAATCGGGTACACCTTTCGGGTTTTCACATTTTATCGTTTTCCGTTTCTTAACAAATCTACAGCCGATGTTATTAACACCGGGCCTATATACTATGTCATATACGCACATTTCAACCCAAAACAATGTGTTCCATTTTCGATCGCGCGCGACTGAATCGCCAGTGGGCGCTTGGCCTGAGATTCCAACATGAGCATACAATAAAAAAACTCAATGTGCTTACGAGTTTTTGTATACCAGTGCCTGGGTATACAAAAAATTTTAAGGGGGGCCAAAATACAACTTTTTATAGTATGCTGTTGTTTTTCATTTGAAGTGTTTTATATGCGTGAAAATTCAAGGCGTTCGATGAATTAATTCACGGCCGCGTAATATATCAAGACATAATTCTCACAATTAAGTAAAATTTGTAATTATTTTAAAATTTTAGAGAGAAGGTCAGGATTCCATGGACCTTTCATGGCAACGTCCGTGATACTCGCATTCACCATGGGGTCTCGCCTTAATTTATCTCATTTTCTCGCTAATTGATTGAATATCTTGAAAAATTTTCTATACATCCGTTTAAAATGTACTGATATTCCTCACCTCGCATATCCATATACAATAGTATTCGTAACATATCAATTTATTTGTTCTCGTAGTATTCTTTCGACGCAAAAAACACGCGACGAATTATCTTTATTACTAATCATCACAGATAATATTTGAATTTCCCGTTCGTTTCAGCAAATATTTGTACGAATACTACAAACTCAAAACAAAAAAACTGATGTGTCACCACAGTGATTGTTTACACACACTTGAAATTTTCATCGATCGATGATGTCATAAAAACTCAATAAACATCCTATTTTTCGGCCATCGAATGACTAATACGTGGACAAAACCGTTCAAACTACGCACGATCACTTTTCCATAAACAAAACCGTTACAGAAGTGTTTTCCGAAACCCAGCAACGGCAACTTCAACAAAGAAACGCAACACCGAAACCGCTGAAACAATTCATCGACAGATCACCGATTGCCCCAACGGTGAATCACGCGAAAACACAATACAATCCAAATCGTAAAAACGAGAATTATAACACCTGACGTAAAAACACACACACACACGGAAACGAATCATTCGATAGGCAAAACCATAAACGTCTCGAACATTCCGAGCGCATATAAGGCGAGAAGTAAAGGTCGCCGACCTTAGAAATTCGCGCAAACGCACCGCACTTCAAAATACGCGAACCGCATAACCTCGAACCTCCTTTTCCGGGACTTTGAGGGTTGAGGACACCTTCGCACCAGCAAACTACCAAATCGTGACCGGCAAAAATTTGCAGACAAACAACAAACACAAACATGCAGACGTACTGCGACGCGCCATTTCAGTTCAACGACCCCCGCGAAAATAAGGGACATCGTATGCACTTTCATTTGGCACGTACGTAATTTTCGGATTGTGAATGAATCGTATTATGTAAAAAGATAACTTGACAAGATCGAGATTGGTTTAACTGTAATGCAGATATTATGTTGAGGTAATTGGAGGAAAATGGTCACAATTTTCAATCATGAAGAAAGTGTTGATAGATCTGAATTTTAAATCAATTAATTGATTTATATTTAAAAAAAAGTACCAAGTCTGAGATTTAATTATAAGATTTAATGCATATCATAACAAAAACAACATCGACAAACATAAACAAACAACTTATCCAACGATTCGATAACATAACAGATCCACTGAACGAACCTCGCCAAGCACAAACGTCACCGAAACAAAATGGCCCTAAACCGAAACGCAAAAACGCCAAATGAGCGCAACCTTCGCAAAGCCCACAACAATTCACCGAACCCAAACGGCCCGAAACCGAAACCGAATCGCAACCCTCAAGAAGACACACCGAAACGACAACCATCCCCGTCCACAACACACAAAAACCGCCCCATCGAACCGTGGAATGTTTACGTGAGGAGCGGTCGTCCGGCGACCACCCCTTGCCGATCCTCGCCTCCTTCAGCAGGCCGCATCAGAGGTCCCGCAGGTCCCCGAGGACCGGGATCCCGAGGACGATCGGCCCGGTGACCGGTGAAAATCGACGCCGGGACCGTCTGGAGAGACGAGGGCGTGCTTTAGAGGTACGCCCTTATCGATCGGGGTGTTGGCGCGCGCAGGCTTTCGCGGAAAAGGGGTGCGCAAGCGCGCCGAGCACCACCTGATCGCAATCGCACGCGAACCCGTGGAAAACCCATGAAAATGTGTCGTGTGTGTGTGTGTGTGTGTGTTCAGGGTTGTGTGTGTGTGTTATGGGTTTCAGGACGAAACGGCGCCGGTTTTCGTCGAATGAGGAGTGACGCGGGAGAAAAACCGAAAGCGGTCTGTCGCGCGGTGTATTGTGCGATTTTTTTGTTTGTATGGAAATTCTCGCGTTTGTACGGGGAGGGTTCGTGAAGGGGAACTCGATCGATTCCGATTTGAATCTTGAATTTTTTTTAATATGGAAAAATGCGTGGTGCTTTCGCTCGATGGAAATGTTACTTCGTACTATAATGTAATCGGGGCTTTTTTGCCCTGTAACGCGACGGAACGGCGTTCCGGCACATTTTTTCTCGAAATTTTAATAAATGTTTGCAAAATTTTATTTTCTTCTTTTTGATTTTTTTTTCTTGGAAGCCATTGAATGTTAATCGCTTTTGAATATAGGGGTATCATAGGTCCCATAAAATAATTGAATTAAAAGGCTTGATAAAAGTGCGTTCCGGCACCTTTTTTTTTTAAAAAAGCACTGAATATAATATTTATTAATTAGGTTGATGCATAAGTTTCATCGGATTTTTACGTTGATAAAATTTTTTTTCTGAATTTATGAATAACATCTGTATTGAAACTGTTCTATTCCCTATATATAATAGCGGATTTGTGTGTGTGTGAGTCCGTTCGATGACGCTCGCGACTTTAAAATGATCGACCCGTCGATACGATCGTTTTTTCGAATTATTCAAAAATATATTATTCAAAAAAAAAATTATTATATTTTATATAGAAAACGATACAGTATTTATAAAAAAAATTAAAAGCCAAATGACGTATTTGTCAGAATAATTTAAGAAAATTAAATCGTTTCAAAATTTTCCAGTTCAAACTTACATCTTTGTAAAATGTTAACTCCAAAAATTTATATTCAATAATTTACTGAAAACTCTTGATCATAAAATATAATATTTATTAGCGGTAAAAAAATCATAAAACTATTTTCATAGTAATTATTTACTTTGAAGCATATAAAAATATTAAAAGAGCCATAATAACGAAAGATCAAAGATTACGTTTCCATAGTTATACATAACCAAAAACACAAAAGTGAAATTCAAACAAGAATTCATACGGAAAAAAATTTCCAAAACTAAAATAGTAAATACTTCTCAAAGTATGCACAATCGGACAGATTTAAATGTGGATATCGAACCCACTTTAACAAAAAAAACCAACTACAGCGTGACTGGCCATTCTAAAAGAAAACCCACGTCGTTTTCGAAATACCCGCACCGTTTCGAATAAATAATTTCCAATTTTAAACCCAGTGTTGAGAAACTGTGTCGAAAATAAAATAGTTTTGAAAAAAATCACACAGAATCACTCTTAAATTTATCAACGACATACTTCCGACAAAACGCTCAGTACATTGAACACATTTTCTTATCTAGAAACAGCATCGCTACACACGACGAGGCAAAAGGTAGTTTTCCCTTGTTTGGCTTTGGAGAAATAAAATTTGTTTTCAACGAAAGGTCAAGACGACGTTGCATTGATCTATCGATGCATCGACCTTCTAAACAGACTCATAAACGATATTTCTTTGTCGAAGGAATTATACGCATTTGGAATCATAATGCGATTTCAACAATTATTATAAACGAACATGATAACTTCTCAACCTTTTCTAAATAATATAATCCATATCGTAGTATTTTCACTAAATAGTTGCAGTTACAAACATTTTGATAGATCTTAAAAAAAATTCATACCCAAGGATGTCTTTTCTTGATAAATCAACAAACCGACGGACATGAAAATTGTATAATCAATAAATATAAAGTACAACGATTGACATTTACCATTCGCATCCGTTTACAGAAAACGCTTAAATAATTAATCCATAACAAGCGTTCGTTTCCTGACGTTAAACATTTTGTGAATCGATTTAAAGAATATTTACCTCGACTAATCGTTCATTTAGATTTTTTATAACCGAAAATCGAACACGCACATTTTTTATGTTCCTACCGAAACGGGCTATGGAACGTGACGGAAATATTTTTGAATATGTAATTTCGATTACCTGTTGTCTGCAAGTCGACATTTCGCTTGGAGTACTCGAAATTCTTAAGATTCCTGTTCTGCTCCACTTGGGAAATTGTCTTGTCAGTGGTGGCAGAGATGGCATGTCCATTTTATGACATTTTCGAAACGATGCTCGCTGCTGAAAGGAAATTTTGGATGTCATTCTTTCAGGGAAAACGTAATGATTGTTCGAGTAGGTTCGGAGAATCGCTCTAGTTTTTGTACAGATCAATATCGAAAGTTGTATAGCTATTTGATGATATCGCGTCAAAATGTTCGCGCAATGTGTCACATTCAATATCTAGAATGTTCTTTTAATATTTTATTCATTTTGTATAAAATTACGACTTCGTTAACCTACAAAATAACCTACATAATTTATTAAATAAATGCGTATTCAGAAACGTATAATTATCATATATATCGCTAATACGAATGTATTAATAAATTTTCACTATCTATATTCAAAATATTAAACTAAATATAATAATATTTTACCCGGTAGTTGAATAAGCTTGAATCATTGTGACTTTCCGAAGTGATTTTCCATTCTGGCAACACTTATAAGTTGGCGTCACTCTTGTTTAATATTCGTAGCGCAAAAGTATTAAAATTAAATTAAATTCACGATTTTGTCTCGTCAAATTTCTACCAAAATGGATTAGAATTTTTCCGAAAAAGCTGTCTATCGTAGATCAGCTGTTTTTCGAGTGTTTGTTGCCAGCGGCAACGCGTCGTCGTGACAACACGCGCCTCTACCTTTGAATCATAACATCGAGTAAATCGACCATGTTTTTCGTGATTATTCCGGCGTTTTGTCGAAAAAATAGACGCATTTAACACGTAATATAAACTGTAAATTATATTTTCGTCGATAATCGTCTTAAAAGAGCTTATCTTTTTATAATAGTCATAAATTTTACGGTATAAGATTGTGTTGTTTTTCTCGATAAACTTGTTCGAATTTCGGTATGAATTAGTTTGTAATCGTCTAAAAATAATTTACAATTTACTGAATTAGTATTGGAATGTACGATATGATAAAATTATAGTATAATACTGTGATAAAATATAATACTGTTAAAAATATCAGTATAAAAATTTCAATTGGTTAATACCTATGTCGTACTATACAATTCAAATAAAAAACATACATTTACACTACTGTTTCAATTTTATTCATTAATGGAATACATACATGGAAGCAATAGTATATATTAATACAGTCATAATATAAAAAATAAACATTAAATAATTTTAAAATGATGATAAAAATAACAATAATTTTCTTCATTAAATGCTGACACCTCTCGACTTTCAATACAAATTAGCTCTTTAACATTTTCCGCACAGAGGTTTTCCACCAGAAACTTGGAACGAAGAATCCGTCACAGGCTTGGAGCACTTCTGCAAATTTCAACACAAAACAATTAGATCAAAATCGCAATTTTATTGCAAATAATGCAATCGCTTCACTTACTCCGCATTTGAAACAATCACTGTGCCATTTCTTCTCAAAAGCAATAATGGTCTTCGATTCGATCGGTTTGTTACATCCGTGACATCTAGCAGCAAACAAATCGGTGTGGCACTTGTTGCAGTATGGGTCTCCATCTTTTTGCATGAAAGAGTTTTCTCCGAAAGGCTTCTTGCATTTCTTGCACACAAAGTGATCTTCGTGCCAATGGACATCCAGAGCCTTGATGATTTTCTATTAAAAAAATTCAATATAAGTATGATTTGCTTATACAAATTTATAGATTTTCTATATAAATTATTCTTTACCTCTGTAATTGGTTTTTTGCAACCGTGACATTTTGGAACGTGATTTTTCACGTAATCAGTCACACAGTAAACTTTACCATCTTTTTCATGAAAAGTGGCGCAATCGATTGGTTTCTTGCAATCGCTGCAAGTGAAATGTTCAGGATGCCATTTCTTTCCGAGGGCAGTGATAATCTGATAAAAAAAGGAATAAATAAATTATTGGATTTTAAACAAATCTTTTTATTGTATTACAACATACCCTTCCTTCGATCTCTTTATTGCAAACGTTACACTTATCGTTCGGCATTGTGCAAACTACTGGTCTGCTATTTCTGTCACAAGACTGTAAATTAAAAATATTTAAATTAGCGCGTATATTATAAAAAAAAGACATAGGTAATATATTCAAGAATGCTTTATTCACACTTGTAGTGTACACATACTGAGTAATATAAAATTTATTAATTATGAATGTAATAAATATATGCACAGTTTCTTTATGAAACGCAATTTGACAGTAATTCTTTTATAAATTAATTTTCATATTTTTATCACGTCTTGACTCATACAAAATCCGGAAAATACTTATATTATTCGTTTGTATAGATAATGGATTAGTTTTGTTAATAACATTTTGATGATGCTAGTTAAATTTATAGACGTCATTATCGAAATAAACCGATTAAACAGAAATTATTTATTTATTTTTTATAATTTATAAGTTTATACTGTTTTATATTATATAATAGCCATAGTAAACAAAAAATAATATTCATACTTTGTTATAAATATACAAGCGGTTTATGTAAATCGAAAAATTTCTTGTAATAAAAAGTAACTTCGTGACTTGAATTATTTATTTTTCTTGAACAGTTAAAAAATAGTTCTCGATTAGTATAAAAAACATCGATTGTACAATATTGTCAAAAATACAGCGTCTATTAGAATAATCAATATTGCTTGCATAATCAACGACCTTTTTCAATCGATTATTTAATATTTCGTCACTAAATAAATTCACACATGAAATTCTTTATAAGAATCACCGACAAAAAAAAATTAAATCAACAAAAACACAAATCGAACACGAAAATTCCAAAATATTTATAAACTTTTTATTACACATCGGCCGCGTAACAAAACTCAATGCGAACCCCATAAATCATGCGGTCCACCATAACACTCGGTATTTCGTCGTAAAGCGTCAAAAAGAAAACGTCAAAACGTTCATTACTAGTTTATTACCGCGCCGTGTGCACAAACGGCGAACGCGTCGGACGCGGAAAATCGCGGAAAATCGTTCGAAAACGGTCGTTAGCAGGAGTGTTAGATTATACCATTTTCCGAGCAGTTTTCCTGGAAAACTCACCGTCGACGACGACCGACCACCACCGACGTATTGGCGTCAATGAGCGTCGTAACAAATTCGCGAAAACATTTAAACGGGCGACGCATCGCATACGGTCCCATTTCAGAGGTTCTCAAATTGTGTGTCCGTGCCTTTTTATGGTGCGAATTCGGGATCGGAGTTTGTGGGGGGGATTCGTGAAAGTTTGCGGTCGAGTTCAAAAATTTTTTGATACGTTTCTTAGGCCCGATGTTAATAACATCGGCTGCCCGATGCCCGTACTCGATTTGAATATTTGATATTTAATTAATAAAACTAGGTCATTTGTTATTGTCACAATTACGACAAATAGGCAAAGCCAGAGGCTGTAGGTAATAAGCATCATATTATAGACGTTAATTGTATACGCATAAAGACCATATTCACGAAAAATCGCGAGCGTCACTGAACGGACACACATAGAAGTCCGCTATTATATATAGGGAATTATATTTTGAAGAAATGTTTATTATAAAAATATGTCTAATCCGCTTTTTATACGGTTTCAAATTAACATGTTTCAAGGAAGAAGAACGGATTATTTTTCACACGGTTTTTTTTTTTCATTTTAAAACGGTATAAACATTTAAAAAAAATACATATATAGTAATAATTATAGTTATTAAATAAAAAATTTCGATGTTTTTTGATGATTTTATACGGCAATTTTTTTCATATTACACATTTTTTATGAGGTAGATTTGGATAGATTTTATTCAAATATACTGATGGAACCTATCTCCAATTTTTATATGACCACCATACATTTTTTTTACACGGTAGTAACTAGAACGTATTCCCCATGTAAAAAGAGGATTAGGTATATATAAAAAAAGCATAATAATAACAAATACCATAGTTTTTACATTTCAAATTCAATATTATTAAGACCATTGTATTATTGTCATAAATAAAATTCATTACTTTGAATTCTTCTTGTCATAGCTGAATTTGAAGTGTAAAACTGCATTATTAACTGAGCAATGTTCTTATCTTGAATTTCTGATTGATAAGGTATTCTTAATGAAAAAAAATATCGGTTATTTTGCTGAGAATCTTGTCCACAGTTTGAAAAGCATATCGATTGGGCGCGCCTTTAAGAATATAATAATCTGATGAGATACGTGTTCCTGATCGATATGGATATACTTCGTCATAGATTTGATCTTGGAAAGGTGACATTTTTGTATCCCGGAACATTGATTAAGCAATTGACGATGACATAGTACAATTTTCGGAAGTTCAAAAAATACATAGACGTCACTCAATTGTCTGAAGATTTCACACTTTAATTTTTTGTTGTGACAGATCAATTGTGTCTGTTTGGATTTTTTTTTATTTGGTGATTCCTCTACTACTATGTGATGTAATTTTCAGAAAAACCAAGCTCAATTAAAGTTGATTAATCAACTTTGAGTTTGTTGTTGATTAAATCATCGAGTATGATCTCATTGTACTCGAATATGTATAGTTATATTTTGGGCAGTTAATTGGGATGCAGTCATGCACTTTTATGATATCCATTTATAAAATAGGCGATGTTATCGTTTTAACAGTCCATTCTTCCTGATACGTGCTCATTGAAAAAAAATCTCAAAGAGCTAATTATCACACGTTTTCTGAACATCAATTATCGATGTAAACGTAAAAAATAATGATAACTATTTCTAAGAAATTGTGTTGATGTTGAACTTTCGTAGTTTTAAGATAATATAAATAGATAACTAATTGTTTTTTTCAATTACTATTGTTTTAAATTAGGTTTTTATTAAAAAAATATTTTTTCGTCAAAATAATTTCAATTATGTGATCTTATTAAGGAAAGTACTATCAAATAACTGAAAATATTTTATTGAATATAATTGTAAATTTTTCTCAATATTCATATCAAAAATCTTTTCTAAACTAGCAATTGCAAGTAGATTTTGATATCAAAATAAAACAAATATTTTAAGAAAAAGAACTCGTATAAAATTTATTATTAAAAACGATTATACTTCGATATATGTACTTTATCTTTATTGAGAAGACCGAATGATTCGAGTGAGATTAATCCCACATATCTAAAAGTACTTAAGAATTTGTACATCGTTTATATAATATTTCATAATTTGCGTGACCACTATGAGCCAGAAACTGAAAATTTTCAATTATTCCGTCCCGATTTTTGAAATTCCCGGTGCACAAATCGTGTGCAAAATTCTCAAAATAATTCACAGTAAATTATATAATAATAAAACTTAATATGTCGGCCACACGTGGGCAATCTAAACAATAAAAATGTCATCTATTACATTCGCAAAATAGAACGTACATTTCATACGATTAGACGAAACCGTCGCTAATTCCAATTGAAAGCGTTTTCAGGTTTATGACAAATTCGTTCCAGAATCTTATGGAGGAACGTGTGGGCATTTTTCAATTGAGATCAAGAATTTTGGTCGGTTTAATCAAAGAGGCAGTCTCCAATAAAGCGAAACGAGCCATAAATACATAAACTTAATACGATTGTAAAAAAAATTGGAGTAGATGGGGAAATTACCCATTATCAATATCAAAATTCGGTTTTTATTTACAAGAATTTGATTAAGAGTAATAATATTAAAACATATCTGCAATAAAGTTAATGTTGTGTTATAAAAAGGTTGTTACTGGCATTTATTTGTCAACGCCTTTCTTTGACGCCGATATTACCCAGCAAAGGTCAAAGCTATAAAATGAAAATAGAAGCAATTTCTTTCCAAACGCCTGACAGACACTATGCTGAAGAAAATATAGGAATATTTTCATGTAATATCGTTTCTACGAAAAAAACAATAGATTAATCCGAGATCATAGTTTTATCAGAAATCGAATTATTATTGGTACAAAATAATTATCCGTTAAGACGTATAAATTTAAGATACGGATGATTTATTGAAGATATAACTCACATTTTACAAACGAAACGTTAGATTGCTTATAACATTAGCCAGTATAAGATTTATGTAAGAGATTCGCTGAAAATCACATAATTTAAAATCACGACAGATGAAAACTGTCACAACATTGTGCTGTTGCATTTTTTTGTAATATGTATATTTGGAACTCGCGATTATCTCATAGCAATTTCAGTTCAAACATCATCGCTGAAATAATTTAATTTAATTCAAATCAAACCGACAGAAGTGGCAAAGCTTCTTTGTTCCTCGCTGAAATGAGGGTCAGTACCGAAATGCGTCCAAGGATAATTTAACCGCAACGAAATTTATTGTGTCTCATATGGAATTCCTTTTGGAATTTAGACGCAGTTTATCAAAAGCCGTCGATTTGCGATTTCGTCAAAAATTATGGGCATTAAAAAAAATCACATATGAATTATTGCATTCGGCCGACGGCCATCGACATTGGCCTAATATTTCAAGCGAAAAACTCAACATATCGAATTAATTAATCGGCACATTATGCACGTGAATAATCACCAGTTTTGCGAAAAGACGCAATTAATTAACTCCAATAACAACATACCATATATGAGAACCTTCCGAATCCAATACGCAAATCCGAGCGCGAAACTCGAAAGGGGCACTCTGTGGAATCGGCGAAAAATTGCAACGGCTCAATGATGCAATCTCGATTTTTGTAATCTGTCGAATCTATCAGCGAACTCGGCTTCGAAGCCTATTATTTATTGCTCAATTAACGGCCCACCGGTGCGGACGTGACCGAAACGCGACGGCGGACAAGTGCTCGGCCATAAAAGTGGCGAAATTGCCCAATTAGAACGTGTGCCGACATTTGGGCTAAGCTTAATGGCTTCGATTGAATCCTTGGAGCAATCGGATATTTTGATTATGTCGCGTTTCGGAGCTGATCGACTCCGGGTTCGCGCGCGATATGCGCGAAAGCGATATGTTTTTCGTTTGGCGAATCCCCTATATATAATAGCGGATTTCTGTGTGTATTTGTGTGTGTGTGTGTGTCTGTTCGATGATGCTTGCGACTTTAAAATGAACGACCCATCCATATAATCATTTTTTCGAATTAAAAAATCGCAGTCAACCTGCCAGGATTTGAACGCGATTCGTCTTACACGCTAACATGAGCAACCTAACCTCCACACCAACCCAGACTCAATATAATTTTTTTTTAATATGTATTATTAACGCGTCGTCCAGGTTTTCGGCCGAGCCGAGCCTCACACTCAACTGGCTCGACCTGCCGGCCGGACGTGTGACGAGCACGCTTGTCGGCTCGCGTCTCACATACACGATGACCCCGCTGATGTTCGCGAGCGCGCTCGTGCAGTACAACTCGGTCACGCGCATCGTCAGCGTGAACGCGCGGCTGCGCTGGGAGTATCGCCTGGGCAGCGAGCTCTTCCTCGTCTACAACGACGAGCGCGACCAGGGTGCCACCATGGGCCGCCCGGAGCTGCAGAACCGCGCGCTCATCCTCAAGGTGAACCGCTTCCTGCGGTTCTAGGGTGCGGGCGGCGCGGCGAGCACGGCACGCCCGGTCCGCTCAGGCGTCACCGCGGGTGCTGGTGCCGGTGCGACGGCCAGCGGCGCGGCGGCCGGCCCGGCCTCACCAATCGACAGGAGCCGGTCGGTCTGCGAGCGGTTGAGGATCACGTCCACGAGCGTCGTCGTGTTCGGCGCCAGCAGCACTGGTGCGCCGGCGGCCGGATCGACGGCCGGATCGTAGGCGACGAACGTGCTCACGTAGTACCGCACGTCGGGCAGCGCGCTCTTGCCCGAGATCTCGATCATCAGGCGGGCGCCGGCGGCGCGCAGCGCCTGATCGAACGTGCGCAGCTGGCTGCAGTTCATCCAGAACACGCGGTGCGACTTGGACTTCGAGTGCACGTGCACCTTCGTCTCGAAGAGCTCGTCGAACTGTTCGGTGAGCGCGGCGTGGGGCCGACCGCCGGGGCCGACGACGTGGAAATCCACGAAGTAGTCCTCCACCGGCGCGTCGACGTCGTCGCGCACGCGGAAGAAGAACTGCTGAAACTGCACCTGGCGCTCTTCCGGCAGGCGCGCATGGTGGGCGGCGCTGCAGGCATCGAAGGCGGCGCTCCATGTCGCGTAGCCCGCCGCCGTCGTCGTGTCGCGAAGCACCTGCACGGCCATGCCGCCGGGTCCGTCCGCGTCCGTGAACCCCGGACACGCGGGGTCGATGATGCTGCCGTGGTTCACGCCGGAAAACACCGCGAACGGCATGCGCGCGAAACGTTGGTTCCGCCACCACTGCAGATGGGCGCCGCCCTGACGGAAGTCGAGCGTGCAGGCACGGCTGT
>JAOXNN020000052.1:3718768-3751093 GCA_028571205.2 Hydropsyche betteni | reverse complement strand
TTATAATAACGGCTATAATCTTATCCTATATAATCTTATATTCTGGAGACATTTCGCAAGACCACGGTTATAAAATAATTTTGCATAAATATATTCAATTTTTATTTTATTACGTAACACTATGGTTATCAATTCGCAGCCGATGTTATTAACATCGGGCCTTTATACTAGTTTAACAATATTAGTCAAAGGTCGGGCTTAAACTGGATGACTTGTACGTTTGTATGTCTAGAATCAATTTACTGTTGAAATTGTTTTTGTAAATTCAAATCATTAATCTCAGTGACTCCCAGACGCGATGATTGCTCGTAATGATAGGTTGTTTTGATAAATCTGAATTATTTTTGTATTATGGTTATGAGAAATAATAATTTTGATCATATATGTATCATAAATACTCGTACGTTTTTCGATACTTACGATAATTGCATAAAAAATAATTTGTATGCGTTGACAATTTGAAGTTTGCATTACAGGTGAACTCAATACGCGTGAACTTGAAATATGAAACTCAAAGACAAGTTGCTCAAACATTCATTAAATCAATCTACAATAATTAACTTCGGTTTATATTATATATGTACTCAATAATTTTATATTCACCGATTAATATATTTCTATGAAAAATATACAATATACAAATAACTCTAGCTTTAGTAACCATTCAAACAAATTTACATAAAACGATCGATTTCACTCCAAACTATACTTCAAATATCCAGATATATAAATCTAATAACTATAACTCTATTTTAACACGTTTTATAACAAAAATAACTTTTCCAACGACTCAAATCATACATTTCAAAGATGCTCCGATTTACTCGCGAAGCTCATTTAAAACTTTAACATACCGAGGTATTTCTTTATTCTTTCGCAACCATCAACACTTTTCAAGCTTTTTTACTTGATTTTATATTGGATTCGTGTTTCACTAACAGCTGTGGACAGATCGAGTGGACGAAGGCCATCCGTGCGAAAAAATCTTTCAGAAAAATATTATACAACGTGACGTTTGTTTATTATTGTAATACGCGGCGGTCATTTTGGATATTTTGGAATTCTGCTCTTCACAAACACCTCTAAATAAATGTTTTTCCGATCATATATTGGATCCATTGTGCAATGTGCGCGATGTTAAACGATTTCAGTATCTTCGTTGCTTCAATGATTCGAAGTTAATTGAGAATTTTTATGAAGTTGGAATTAATATGATGGAGGCTAATTGACACAATTTCTCAGACGATAAAAAATATAAATGACTCTTTTATTGATATTTTTATAAATGTTTATAATGAAAATTACATATTACTAATGATTAATCGTTTGCTATAAAATATTTTATGTCAATTGCGTATTTATTAATATAAATTACAACCAATTTAACATCATTTACATACATCATTCAAATATGTTTTTTCTAAGATTGTTATGTAATATATTAATTCTCCACCTGTTATTACGAACAAACGAAGTATTATATATGTTATCGAATCGAATATGCGTAATATTTAAACTTCACTAAAAATCAAACAATCGTTTCCTCATTGTATTAACTATGCTTGGTAGAGTTTTACTATCGATAATAAACGATTAGTAAACATTATTTAGACGTATCATATCCTTTAAAAATATTATTTTACTAGAGTAATAAAGGGTATTTATCGTACGAAAATAATTTCGTTATCTATGAATGATACTTTGGTTAAAGTTAATCCTTTTTATCAACAAGAAATCATCTTTGAATAATCGCTATTTTTTTTTGATGAAACAGATAAACGCAATTTGGTTAACAACAATTACGAAAATACGCAGATAAGTTTGTTTTGCGTCAAATATTCAGTTATTTTCCATCCATCGAAAAACGATAACAGTCTCATATCGAGAATTAATTACTAAACGTATCTAATCTAACACCAAATTCAATCGAAAGACGCAAAATCTAATAATATTCTTCCGAACAAACGGCGATCCGAATCCATCTCGAAAACGAAAAACAAACAACGAATCGTCGGAAACATTATATAAAACATAAATCCACAATCAAGATGCACTCGTCGACATACCCAAAATTTGATTCATCAACATCGCGGCTTCGCAATCTGGTTTTTGAATAATTTTTTGCGCAACTACTTATGCGCGTGTGCAAATAAATGCGGTGACCTACATTCGCCGGCCACATTTTGAATATGCAAGCGCCAATTATTATCGTCCTGGTAATTGTTTCATTGTTTCTTTTTATTGATTATCGTTTGGATGACATAATCGGTGACTGGGTTTGTTGTTGTCGGCGTTTTTTCCGTCGTTAGAAAAGAGTAAGGGACAATGGGATGGCTCAAATCGGGTTCTTTGTTGATTTGCGCTTTTGTTTTTTTGTAATCGATCGGTTTTTGTTTGTGGGGAGTCGTTTGATTTGTGTAATTAGGTCTTTTGATTGGAAATGGGAGGTTTTCTTGTTGTATTGATGAAATCATCATCAATACAAGAATCATTTCATTAAGGATCGCTTGAAAACAAATGCTTTGAAAGCTTATTTTATCATACAAAAGAATACAACGAGGGTTAAAAGTATTTGTCCGCTTTTTCGTTTTCGAAAATCATCTCTTTTTGGTAAATTAATGCCCAAAACTATTTTAAATTATAGTGAATATAATTTTCAATATATCTAGGTAAATTCAATTTCTCTAGAGTAGCAAAAATTTTAATAACATTTTTTTATAACAAAAACAGAGTTATAGAAAAAAGTTATCTTTCGTTTCCATGTGATTTTTTTCTGTTTAAAATGACCGATTTTTTTTTTATTTTTACTTATCAACGATTTATTACTTTATCTAAAAATGTTTTTAATATAGCTATATTGAACAATTGCAATATATAATCGAAATTAAATAAAAAATTTACCTGTATTTTTTCGTAGAAATGTGACGAATTTTCCAAGTTACGTTATGAATCTAAAAAAAATTCAATCAACGTTTCGATATCTATCACATGACCAAAAGTACAAACTTCAAGATGGAAACTAAAACATGCATCATTTTGTTTTCCAGAAATATAAATATTAGTCAGTGATATAAAAATATTAACAATAACTGTGATTCAAGATGGTATGTCCTTTAAAGGAAAAGATTCTTTCGAGATTTGTTCCGGAAATGTCCCACTCGTTCCACGCTAAATATGAGCAAGGTCAAGTTTGGCATGTTGCTGAAAATATCAAAACTATTTTCGATTTTGAACATTTTTATCGACAGTAGCGAAAATGTCGTTTTATAATTAAAAACATCTGCGCTTTCGAACGTCGATTTTAGTATGCCATATGGCACCGCTTCGAAAGCCACATAAAGTATCAATCCGATTTTAATTGAATAATATAACCCGAAATTCAAATTCAAAACAAACGTAAATTCGACCACAAATTGAACACATCTGACTCCACCGTTCTTAAAAAAGCCAGGTGAGTTGCGTCTCGATCGAATCCAGTGAATCACCCAAAATCGCCAATAACAAATGTATATGAGCCATTTCTATACGACTTTTCAGCCCATGACTAACGTTACGCCATAAAAACGCTATGTCTCCGTATCGGAAGAACCGCTCCAAGGCCACGAAACCTCAAAAAACCGCCGAAATCCGAAACGAAAACTCGGACCGATCCCTATTTGGGCGACCTTAACCGTTTGAAAATGTCCAAACCGAAACGTTCGCCATGTATGGAGTGGCGGGCGACGAATTTCTGGCATTATACGCTACAAAAAAAAATAAAATATGGACATTAGAATATCATTTCGAACGTGCCGAATTGATAATGCTCTTGTTAACGGCGATTGATCTCGTCGGGTGTTGGCCGTTGCGGTTTTCGTTCTCGTTTGTAGCGAAACGTCAAAGTGAATTATTTTCGATTCGTACAAGTTTACGTTGTCGATGCCAAGGCACATTCTCTGCATGTGCTTTTTGTGCAGTTTTTTGCGGGAGCGAATGTTGGCAAGTCTGTTTTTGATAATCGCAGTGCATAATGTGGGAGTGTTGTTTAGCTTTTGAGTCGAGCGTTTCAAAAATAGGCTGCGTTTTCGATCGCCAATGTGACATTATCTGCGTCGAGTGCGAAGGAAAATGATAAAAATATTTTTCGCAGATAATCGACGATCCGTTGCTGATCTCATGTCTTTTTATATAAATTTAAAAATTGGAGATATACAATGCGAAAATATTTTCCGATAAAATCCAACGATTCTATAATCTCATCAAAATAAACGTCGACATTATTTTTATAACGAAATCCGATATTTTAATTCGAATCATGAAAGTTTCCGCGACGTGAAAACGAGCATTAATCAAATGAAGTGTTTGCACAATCAGTATGTTAAACATATTTTCATGAGTAATAAAATCAAACATTACAAAAATACTTCCATTATTGATGTCAAACATCGAACATTCTCACTATTGATACAGCCCAACAACAATATTCATCATGAAAAATTAGACGCGTCATTACACCCAACAATAGAATCAATCATTTCTAACATAAACAAACCGAAACGATAACATATTCAATTCAAAAAACAATCACCCATCCCAAACCCAAAACGGCTACCCAAAACCATATCCCACCGCGAAACTGACCTTCACTCCAGTTCTGGAAGCAGTCAGAGATCGCTCCTGCTCGTGCGACGTCTTCTGGTCCACTGGCTGGCTCCGAGGATGGAGAACGCAGATCTGTCCGTCTCGAATGAGTCAGATGGTGGGTCAGGGTTCGCCAAGTGGACGACATGAAGGCTGCGGGACCGCCGCGCCGCGCCCCTGGCCTTGCTACTGTTGTGGAGCGTTTTTATGGACGTTGCGGTTTGGCGTTTTTTGCGGTGTTTTGTGTTGGATTTTCGATTTTTAGTGAATGTTTGGTCTTCTTGAGAATGTAAATTGATGTGTTTTATTTGGAACGGGCGTGTAAAAATAAATTGTAGTGATGTTACAGTCAGTGGCGTAACGAGGATATTTGGCGTCCAGGGTAAAAAAGACGAAATTTGCGTCTCCCGATAAATGATTTTAATTTTAGACATCGAGACTCGGGGTACTTTTTTAGGGAGTAAATGTACGTAAAACAAGCCAAAAAGGCGCCGCAGGTGAAAATTTCTGTTGAGTCATTTTTCTTTGGTTAATTTATCAATATTTTTACAACTAGCAATAGTAAAAGCAAGGCAGAAATGGTGTCGTAGGTGAAAATTTTTTTAAAACGTATTATTGTTAGTCAATCAAACTATATCACCGTTGAACAATCAATTTTGATTAAGTAGCATCTTACAGTCGCAAATCTCGGTGCACGGTTCTTTTACGTCAACATTAATGGCATAAAAGTTTCCGAAATCTGAGCAATTTTGATGGAGGACGTCCAAATCAATAAATATTGATATTTTCGGGCAATTTGGCGCCTTTTTGGCGCCCCCTTGAAACCGGTTCAAGTGTAAACTTTTGTTTGTTTACACCCATACTAGTTTGGGTATAGCCAAATTATCGATTTTTAGTTTGAATGTCAACTGTCAAATTTTACCTGCATGTAATTGCGTCTAAACTAAAAACAGACGTCATAAGCATCATGCTTGGGTTAGGTTGGGTTAACGTTTTAGCTTGAATTGTTAAAACGTGTTCAAAACAAACTCTCAAAGTTCAAACTGACACAACGGGCAGACGCTACGCGTATTTCTCGATCATTAATAGATATAGCAATTTCCACCTTATTCATATTTAGCATAAGAGCGTTATCTGAGTGCAAACAACTAAAATTGTCGTACCACCCGAACATAATTGGACTAGAGCATTTAGAAGGTGAATAAACAGACTAGTTTGTTCGTGCAAAACGAAGTGAACCCTCAAAATGTAACAGTGATAAAAAAAAAACGATAAAAGCTTTCGAAATACAATTAGTAAAAGAATCGCATAAATATTTATTAAAGTATATCTTTATGTAGTACAAATTTAATGGTACATATTTTTTTCAATGATCTAATTGTCCTTGTTTCGTTTAAGGATCCTGGATCAGGATTTTTATGAAATGTTTATAATGGTGATTTGAATGAAGATAAAAAGTTTGAAATAAATGTTTATGTCTGGTTTTTGTTCGATGTACACGTCAGATGATTGTATACGTTAATGTTTTTCTAGTCAATATTTACTTGATGTCTATTTTATTTGCACCTTCACATTTCATAAAAGTGCTCATCGGTGTATATATGGAATCGAAAATTTTCATTCAGATAATATTTTCATGAATAAGCGAACATATTATTACTTCATAAACAAATACAGAGCCAAATGGAGCAAACTGATTTCAATTTATTTAAATAAATATACACACTAAATTTTATATTTAGACACAATGAAATTCTTAGAAAAACCAATATTGATTTAGATATACTAAAAGAAATATTTATATAAAATGTAGCAGCCTGTCGTCTTACATAAACATCAATTTTAACCGTTTATTACTGAATCTAAATCTGTAAACAAAATAATTAGACAAGTCTCCGCGTTATCGTATAATCTGTCCTTCTGTCACACCGTTCCCACTATTTCGAAGCAATAAAACAAATAAGCAAAAAAAAATCCAACTAGTTTGTTATGCTTGGAACGAACTCCGAAAATTCGACGCCGCCATCTTGAAAACATGGCCGCCATTGACACCTGTCCGCCTCAACATCAAAAAGAGACTGAAAACTTTCAAACTTTGCTCACCGGCGATTTTTTCAAATTTATTTTATAAACATTCGATTCTCGTCATATCTGAGTTAGTAAGTGCAGACAAATCGATGATTTAATTTTAGCTCTTTCTGCGAACTCGTTAAGATCGACATGTTTTTTCAATTAAAGCCCTTTGCTGAAGTCTGCGTGAGAACATCGAAAAGACATTAGCATATGTATTTAATATAACATATAATTCAAATGGTAATAATATCAATTTTATAAAATTGCAATACTACATTTTTTTATATATAAGTTTGTTGTGCGATAAAAATTAATGAAAATTGTTGTTCTCGATCGTTTTATATCGATGACCTCGTTATCATGCAACTATGGCGAATCAAGCCATGAAAATATTATTGACTGATTTTGGAGCGTTGCACCCAGGACAAGATTAGTTGCTTTTTTTTCCATCATCGACTTTTTATATTATACAAATGAGGTCAACGCTTTAAATAAATGACAACTCATAAAAAATATTATAAAACGCCCTTTGAAAGATGACTTTTTTATCAAATCGATGACTTCATCGACAAGATTAATTACTCGGATTTATCTTGGAGATACGTGCGCGTATAATAAATATTATTTTATTGAAAAACGATCGATTTAATAAATAATAAGAAAACTAACAAGAATGGGTCAAGTGTATTACGATCGAACACATCAACATATCAACCTTATTGAAAGTCGACAGGCAAAGTCGTCTGCAAAAATAATCTATGTGCATCAATATCCATGGTTAAGGTTTCAGTACCCGCAGGCACTCAAAATTATACGGACTCGTTTTTTTAAGGACATTATCTCGATAACGACAACGAGAGTCACCGTCGAAAATAAAACGCGACAATCGTTAAAACGTTTCGTTGCGAACACGAAAAGTCGTATTTCATCCCAGTCTGAATATCGTGTGTGACCGTGAAAGTTTTCGCGGAGCTTTCCGCAATAAAAGCTTTTCCGCTTCACTTGGAAATTTCCATTTGTGCGGCCGCCCCGTTTGTTTGCACACGCCATGTAATTTCCTTAACCTATAAAACTACGTACACAAACGAGGGATATCTTTTTCATCATTAGGAAATTTCATAAATGGCGAGCTTAAATATAGACGCGAAAATGACACAGAGCACATATCGCAAACGTTTAATCCGATCCATAAAAGTATATACATTGTAAATGTTTAACGTCAATTGATATGACGTTTTGAAATGGTTATACGTTGCGTAACGTTTCAAATGTTCTGTTTCTTGTTGTTATTATTTCTTGTCACGCAAAAGCATCGTTTCCCTTATCGGTCACTGGGAAGCCTTCGACCACAATATCATTTATCGATCAAACAATCGCGAAACGTATCTTTTTTTAGGAGCTATGACATCACTTTCATGGCATAGCGGCTCGCTTTCGTATGATTCGCGAGTGGGTTTTGTTGAAAGTTCGAAATTTTTCACCGATTAGATTTTTGTTAGGAGGGGGGGGGGGCAAATTTACCGTAATTTTCGTCTACTGGTATTTTTTTACTAATTAAATAAGATAAATAAAATTTTGTATAAAAACTGAGGAAATACCTGAAAAAAGAAAGAAAAACCAAAAGAAGCTTACACAACCTTTTTCCAAAAATACTCAAAACACAAAAAAATATTTACCGGTAAATTACCGTGCCTACTATTTGGGTCAAACCGGTTTGCCGGTAATGGCCTTAATATATTTATTAATCATAGTTTCCATCACTACACATGATATTTTCGGTTTGTCCAGAAACATCGATTTCCTTTCCCAATTTTGACTGTCGTATTTCTGGATTTATTTTTCCATGAAATCAAACATCTAGAATGTTATTTAGGGTCAACTTTATTTATAATTTTTCGAATGGAAAAAATTTTTCTAATGTTTAATTTTTTTATTAAAAAAATATTTTTTATTCATATCACAGACATATTAATACAAATACTGATATTACAATACATAACGAGTTAAAAATAGAAAAAAATTCTGAAATTGAAGTAGTGAAAAATTTTATAGAATAATATAATTGACTAACTTTCTGTCACATAATTTTCACGACTTTGTGACATATTTTCATTGAACAAAAATTAAATAATTGTAAGTACGAAAGAATACTTCAAATTATTTGGGCACATTATGAATATAATATATTTGATAATTAAATTATCTAAAAAATTTTGATCATCTTATATATTGAATAATATTAATTATTTCAACAAATATTTCCTAAATTTGATTTAAATATAAATCTTTTTACAAAGATGTTAAATATAACTTTGTTAATCTTTGTAAAAAAAATAACAAGGAAATCTCAAAATATCCAGCATTTGAATAAAAATACATATAAAAATAATGATAACGAGAATAATATCATTTCATTAAAACTAATTTAGTGTTTTTTGTTTTCCAAAACTAATATAACTATCAAACAATAATTGTCGTAAAACAAAATAAAATTTTAAAGAAAATAAAATTATGAATGTACTTATTTAAATTACGAACAATTTTCACTAGAAATATATATATTATCAGTGATTAAATCATCAGAGAAATAAAGATTTAACATCCAACAATAATAAAATAACATCGAAATATAATTTTCATATAAATAATATCCTAAACAATTTATTATCAATAAATATTATTTAATATTCCAGAATTAAGATTCATAATTTTGTTTACAAGTTGATATTGAAACATTTCTTTTCAATCATTTCTGTCTCATTTTACTGTAGCGTAACCCGTATATGGAATAAAGTAAAAGCCCTGAAAAGATTAAAAATTATATAAAACATCTTGAATTTTATATAATGATAAAAAATAAGTTTATTTTATAAAAACCTGTAATCTAATGCCTAAATCCATATTTAACCAGAAGAAAAAGTTATCCAATGTTATCAATACAAAAAAATAAAGAAGAGTGCCGAGTGTTATAAGTAGAAAAAAGCCATGTCAATCACCATAACCATAATTAAATGCACCAAATTTGAACTTCAAAATTATTTTTATATATACGAAATTTTAATAATAATATGAAACTGTTCGAAAAAACTATCTATGTATATGAAACAATTTATAGTATATTTATGTGAAGCTAAAAAAATTAATAATACTGCAATTTAACTAATAAAAACTATCCAACATCAGTCACTATCTATCACTATTTTTATCAGCATTTGAAGCATTACTTTCATTTCCTGGAAAATTTGGTTTAGAAATATTTTGATTCATTTCAAAGTTTCCACTTTTAAGAGAATCTCTTTTATTTTGCTCTTGTTGGAAAGATTTGAGTACATTTTCGAATCGAGCACGCTGTAATTTCATAGTTTTAGTATAATTTGGATCGTGTGACTTGCGGGGTGTGATTATTTCTTCCACTAGTTCAGGATCACTTTCATGGGTTTCGACATTTTTTGGTACCTTTACTTCATTTTGTTTGGGTTTTTGTTTAATTGGACCACTAACCAATACTTTATTCAACATAGCTTTAATATCAGCTATACTCTTGGGTTCGTCATCATGATCATAAGTAGAAACATTATTATGAAGATGATTTTCGCTTTTGGCTTGGTTATTTCCAAGAGAAATGTTGTGCTTATCTACGTTAGAGCCATTTTTTATACTGAGAGATTCTTTATTTTCAGTAAATGATTTGTCGTCAGCATTTTGATTATTTAAGGAATCTGATTTTAAGATGATGATTAAATTTGGTTCACTTTTATTTCTTTTTAATTGGCTAGATTTTTCATCATTTTGTGTATCAGTTGAAGGTTCTCTAAAAGCTCCTCTAGTCAATCTACGTTGAACCTGAGGATTCGTTCCATAACTCCCAAAGAGAACACTCAATTTTTCTTGAAACTCACTAGTAATTTTGATATGCGAATTGTCTACACTAGATTCTCCTTCTTCGAGCTGCTCATTTTCTATAAATTTCTCAGCTTCCACTTTTTTATAATTCACAGTCCTGCTTTTGAATGGAAGAATTACTGGAGTAGCAAAAAAACTTTCATCCATTGGCGGTGGTTTTGGTATGACGAAATTTTGATTTGATTCAAGTGATTCAATTTTAGAAACATCTTCAATTGTTTCAGGAGTTAGTGTTTGTGTTTCTACTTCGTTATATTTATCTTCTAACGGTTCCAAAGTGCTTGTTTCAGTGATTTCCTCGGTTTGATCAATATCATGAACACCTTTGACTTCATCATTTTCAACAGATTCATCTTCTCTATGCACTATTGCAACCACATTGTGTACAGAAATTTTATCATGAGTCAAATCATCGTTGACTGTCTCAATGTTGGTATCACGATTCGAAAAATCTTCATCATCGATATTAGTTGAATATGAGTTAATAGTATCATTTATTTCAAAAGTATCATTTACTCCACCAAAAGCTTCTTCTTCGTCTTTCAAAACTTGATCTAACATTCCTATTATCTCTACTCCATAATCTAAAGAATCTTCAACATTTTCAACATGGCTTTTGTCATCTGGGCAATTGACCTCCATTTTTATTTTTTCTTTATCAATATCAGTTGTGTCCTCATTTTTCATATTGTAAGTAGAGTTATTTTCATCAATAGTGTGATTTGATCTTGTTTCCAATTTATTTTCTTCTATTGATAATGTAAGGTTTCCAGCAAAATTAAAATTATTATCCAAATTGTTTTCACGTTCTTGACATTCATTCATATTTTCAAAAGCATAGTTTAAGTTTCCTTTCATATGACCATTTACTGAAGATTTTTGTGCATTAGGTTCATAATTGGGTCCTCTATCATATATACACAAGCAAATTAGATAAACTGGTATTCCTGATAAAATTTCAATACAAATTAAAATAACAATGTAAATTATTCAAAACTATTGCATAAGTGCGTTAAAAAAAAATTATTATAGAAAGAAAAATAAAGATTTTGTTAATCAAATAAAATTGAAACTGTCGATTTAATAAAAATTAATTTTAAGAATAAAATCGAAATGTGCAGAAAAATTGATAAAACATAGCTATTTTGTTAAATTTTTAAGCGATACAACGTACCATACCTTAAATTTAATTCTACAGCAGATAATTAATAAATAGTGATAGATATAGCAATAAATATGATTTTAAATCAATATTTTTTAATAATCAGCCATGCAGTTTTCAATATATGTGCATATAAATAAATTTTTCGATTTCAATGTATATGTTTTTACACGTTTAAAAAATACAAACCAATGGCCATCCAAATACCAAATCTTATCCATGTATTAGCATCCAACATTAACATTAAATAGATATTTATAAAAATACTCAAAGCTGGAAGCAAAGGAACAAGTGGAACCTAAAAGAAAATTAAATATTTAAATCAATACAAATTGGTATTATCAAAAATCAAAATAAAAAATAAAATCACCTGAAAGGATAAATAATTTTTATTCCTTGGTTGCAAGAACATCAATAAGAGAGTGATTATCATAAAAAATCCAAATATAGATGTAATTACAATCGACCAAACAATTCCGTTTGATAATTCTTCCCACATATAAGAAAGGCATAAACCAAAAGAAAAACAAAAGACAACTGAAAATAAATTATCAAATATACACATTCATCGCAAATACAATATTGATAAATAGAATAAACTAAAAATTTCTCACAATATAAAGCGATTAATACAGCAACAATCATTGATGACAATTTAGTAGGATTTCCGTTACAATCAAAACTAAATAGTTGCCGAAAAAAATCATTGATAGAATAATTACATTTTTTATTCGAAAGATAAAATGATTCAATATTTTCATCTGAAGAATGATGTTCATCTTCAAACCTGAAAGAATATATTTTTTTAAGCAAAAGTGATAATATGTTTTCAGAAGATTTACAAGAATCAAATAAAGTAATGAAATATATTGAAAAATGCACAAAAAACCCTTCACCACAAGAAAAATGAGAATAAAAACCAAAAATAGACAAACATTTAGTATAAAAAACAATAGCATTAAACATGAATGCAAACATATTTGAAAAAAAAGTTGAAACAAAATCTACAGAATGACCAAAATTATAAATAACTAATAAATCACTACTATTTATCATAAATTGAGAAATTTCTTTTCAATATCAAGACAATACAATTTTACCCACGATTTTGGATTAATTGGTGACACTTTTCCATGGAACATAAATGATTCAGATTCTTGATGTGTTTCATTATCATCGCCAATACTATCATGAAGCAATAAACGATTTTCATCAAATTCGTTAGAAGACAGTTCATTATACTTATATCTTTCACAAAAAAAAAAAATTATCTTATATAACATGAAATCAACTTATACAACAAGCATGCATGATAAACAAAAGCTAAAACAATCACAATTTTAACAAAACAAAATAAAAATCATCCCCTAAAGCAAACCTCAATAATAAAACACAAGCTGCGACAATAGTATAAGCCATTAGAGTTCCTATAGACATCATATTGACAAGATTTTTTAATTCAAACAGTCCAGCCATTGTGCCTGAAAAAATTTTGATGAATAAAATTGAATTTAAAAAGAAGCATTTAAGTATGTATATAACATATTATACAATACCTGTTAATAAAGATGCAAAAATTGTTCCAAAAACGGGCGTTTTGAATCTAGAATTTACAGAACCGAGAAAATTAAATATTAATCCGTCAGATGCCATAGCATATAAAATTCGAGGCAATGGAAACATAGATCCAAACAAGCTGAAAAACGTATTTTGATAATAAAATTACTGTAATATGTGTTTTTCGTGGTTTTTAATTTTTGTTTTACCTAGCAAAAAGTCCAAACATTCCTCCAATCGCTACAATCCACTTTGCCCATATGAAACCGACTTGTTCGAAAGCAGCTGGTATAGGAGCATTTGAATCCTAAAAATAAAAAAATAATGTTTGATACAAATGTTTTTAAAATAATTAATAGCATATAGTGTTATATTATGAAAATGAATTTTAAAAAAACCTTACTTGTAAATAATATGGAACCATCAACGTCAAAATGGCAGATATCCCAAAATAAGACAAAAATATTATGAAGAGAGAACAAATAATAGAAATAGGTATTGCTTTTCTAGGGTTTTTAGCTTCTTCACCAGTTGTAGCAATACAGTCAAAACCGACAAATCCAAAAAAGCATGTAGCTGCACCTTTTAACGTACCGGAAAATCCATAAGGAAAGAAACCTCCTTTCCCCCCAACAGCAGAAGGTTCCAATTCCCAATTTTCGATACTAACTGAAAAAAAAATTTCATTCAAGTAATTTACTAGATTTTTATCGTAGAACATAACCATACGGAATAGTTAATGCAAAGGAAAGTGATAAATAAAAAAAATATGAATTATTTATATAGACATGCAGTTTAAAAATTCTTTTACTTGGGTTTTGAACATAAAAAATACAAATATGAAAAAATATAGATTAATATACATATTTTACAAATGATTTCTATATTTACCCTTAAAAGCTCCAGCTCCAATTACAAAAATAACAATGAATATATTTAACAATGTGAAAATATTGTTCACAAGAGAAGATTCTTTTAATCCGAACGCTAACGCAACTAAAACATAATAAATAGTAAAAAATATACAAAATTTAAATTTTATGATAATTAGATTACGTAATTTATAAAAAACTACAACACAATACATACATCCAATTAAAAGAGCCAGTCCAAATGCGAATATATCAAAATAATCAGAAAAAATATCACACGATACAGGCATTATTTCTTTGAAAGAGTTCTTCATTGTATCATTTAAAAGAGAGTCCAAATAAAGACTAATACCACGGGAAACACTAGCAGATCCTGAATATTACAAAATACGCAAATAAAAAAAGATGTTTCAGCCTTTAATTACAAATAAATTCACTCTCACCAATTACATATTCTAATATTAGGTTCCATCCAATAATAAAAGCGATGAATTCGCCGACACAAACATAACTATAAACATATGCAGAGCCTGCCCTTGGTATGCGGGCTCCGAATTCTGCATAACACAAACCTAAAAACATGCATAGTTTTATCATAAAATACAATCTTAACTAGATTTATATAACTGTCTAGTTGTGTACATTCAATAATTCTATAAGAAAGATGCAATAAGAGCAATTTGAATAGTTATTCAATATGCATGCAATATGTAAATTTTATACAGATATCCTTCGTTTAAAACAGTAAATAGATTCCACTGGATCGTTGTGTAAAATGAAAACATGTTAAAAGATTCTTACTAATGTATAGAAGAAAAAGGGATAGGTTTTTTATAGAAAAATTAAAGAAATATGTCGGTTTTAGCAGAAATTGTTGAAATTGTATTTGAGCTTTCATTTTTGGTTTGACTTGGAATTGATTGAAAATGAAGGATTCGTTGAGAGGACTTTAAAAAACTAACGTTTACAAAGTATACATATTGTTTTTCTTTAGGTATCTTTTTTTTTAATAAACGAAACGGGCATAAAGTCATCATAAACGTAATTCTTTGTAATTTGTATCGCTCTACGTAAATTGATAAAATAGAATTCTATAAAAAAAAACAATTTTTTTTCGACGAAATATGAACAGTATCAAAACAAAATCGCGTTAAACGAAGGATACATGTACGTAATTTATTTGAAACATGAATCAAAAAAAATATTTTAAGACATTCATATACAATATATATTTTCGAAAACATATCACAAATATACCTTACCTGCAAAAACCGATGCGATGGCGGCAAACAAAAAAGATAGCACAACAGAAGGTCCAGCACTTTCTTTTGCAACATTTCCAGCTAATACATAAACCCCTACTCCGAGTGTGCTACCAATACCTAACGCAGTAAGATCTCCTATAGTCAAAACTCTGGCTAATGGAGACTTTTCTATGGAACTATTATCCAAAACTTTTCGGCGCGACAAAACACGCCACAATCCAACACAGCTCATCTTCGAAATTCAAACTGATACAAATTGAATCGCACAAAATAGTCGGCACATATTTCACACCTCACTTCAGTTAGAATCGTATACACAAGTACTATAATTTGGATACCCGTCACGGATTCATGAATCACTATAAAAAATTATTAAAAAATGATCAGTAAGATTACACTAATACAATAAAAATCATATAGCAAAAGCAAACATGTAGGAGTTTCATAAATAAAGATAAGGACCTGTTTCAATTGAAGAAAATTATATTACACATTCCGAGAGCTTGTTTCATAGATAAAGAAATGAATAGATAAGATAAGGAATATAATACGTGTATACGTAAATCTATTTTCATAAATTATATACGTGAAATAAACGTTCGAGTATCAAATTATTATATTTTTCCAGTTAATTGTAAACATATGTGTGAGCATGTTTTGTTTCGTTTTTTTTATTTTTATTTAAAACTATCAAAAAAACTATCATAAGATGATACAAAAATGCGAAATATTTTATTAAAACTAGTATAAATTTCATAAAATCTATATCAATTTGAAAATAAGTAAAAAATATATATAAATAAACTAATAAGCACCTTTGTGCAACAAGTTGTAAATTTGACAGGACACATCTGACTTTAACAAACTTTTCCGTTTTACCCATAACAGAAAATAATACAACCATATAAGTATAACATATGTTTAGTAGAAAAATTAAATTAAACTCGATTTCGTTTTTTGAAAGGTTACAAATTTGCAATAAATATAAATGACGATTGTAGCTTTATATTTTTTTAGTATCAGTTACATAGTTATGAACGATTTCATGAAAATAGATAAAATTTTTCACACAAATTCGATTTAAACACAATGGAATAATTTAAATATTTTCTATGAAAAATAACTCATGGTAAGATAAAGATTTCATTATCAATATAATGACGTTCAAAATACAAATAACTCTTGAGTCTTATTTAAAATATTTATTTTTCAATTTCTTAGTAAAGTTTTCTATAGAAATAAATAAAACAAAACATCGTCATAATAATAAACTATTATATTTGGTTTCTTTTATTTAAGCACATAATAAGTTATAGGAGTTTTACATGGTTCATTTATAAACCATACTTAACATTATTAAAATAATACAAAATAAGAGATTCTCAAAAAGTCACAAGTGTACAGTTTGATCTAAGTACTATTAATACTAAAAAAATTGATATAAAAATACTAATGGAATTCAGTGATATCCATTACTCAAAGAGTCTTTATCACTCAAATCTAACATTTTTATTGATTCTCTATCTCTCTGAATATATGGCCGATTGCGTTCCACACTATGCCAAATACCATATAGAAAATATATCAGCAAGCCTAAAAAGTATTATCATTATTCATATAGTTTAGTTGTTAGAGTAAACATTTTGATGAAATTGATTAGACCTACCTGATGCAATCCACACGCTGAAACGTACCCATGTCATAATATCAAGACTTAACATTAAATAAGTATTGATCAAAATACTTAATCCTGGCAACCAAGGTACAAACGGAACCTGTAAAATGTTAAATACTAAAGCATGTACAAATAAGAACTACAAAATTTAAAAAATCAATAAATTTTTCATACAGCAAATGACAGTTTTTTCTCAGAAACAGGTTGACGAGATATTATTAACAGCGTAACAAATACCAATATTCCTGAAATACTAGTTAAAAGAACTGGAATTATTTTAATCTCCAACAATTCTTCTCCATATACTTTAACACAACCAGCAAGTGCAAAACACCAAACACCTACGAATAGAGATAATTTTTTTACATAATTTCTTCATAAGCAATGAACAAAAATAAATCCATTTCGAAATTACCATAAAATGTTACCATCAAAGTAACTAAATTAGAACTACTTTTTGTAGGAAATTGATGTCCTTCATAATTGACTAATGATTGGAAGAATGATTTAGCTGTTATGGGAGTAGAATCTTCTTCTTTTTTATTATCAGAAGTAATATTGTATCTAATTATAACAATAATTTGGGTCTCAATTAAAATTTGAACTCAAATAAAATAAGTTATTTCTAAACTAATAAAAACCTTAAAATCAGCACACAAGATGCTACCATGGAATATGCCAATAACGTTCCTATGGACATCATATTAATTAATTGATCCAACTGAAATATTGCAGCCATAGTTCCTGTAATTTATCACATATACCATTAAATCAATATTTTTCATTTTTTTTTTAAATTTTGAAAAATGAATATGCAGTTTTTTATACCAGTGAAAAGTCCTGCAACTAAAGTGCCAACTAAAGGGGTCTGGAATCGTCCGTTGATATTTCCCATAAATTGGAACATAAGTCCATCAGAAGCCATAGCATATATAATACGGGGTAATGGAAACATAGCACCCAATAAACTAAAATAAAAAATACATTTATGTTTTGCACGTACTAAAATGAATAAATTATATAAAATAACAAACCTCGAGCATAAACCACACATTGCTCCTACAGTAACAATATATTTTGCAACATTCCAGCCCAAAATGTTATAAACATGAGGAAGAGGAGCATTTCCATCCTTAAAAATAAAATTTTATGAAAAAATATAATAGAAAAATGTTAATGAAAGTAATTAATAACCAACCTGTAAATAATACGGTAACATAAGCGTCAAAACTGAAGATACACCAAAATATGCTAAAAATATTATAAGTAACGAAGCAACCACAGCAATTGGAATTGATTTTTGAGGATTTTTGGCTTCTTCCCCAGCTGTCGCGACACAATCAAAACCAATAAATCCATAAAAACATGCAGCAGCTCCTCTGATAATTCCCGTTACACCATATGGAGCGAACCCACCATTTCCAAAATTTTTTGGTATTTCTTCAACCTTAAGTTGCCAGTTGTGAGTATTTGCTAAAAATAATATATGCGTATTTGAAATTATTGGAATGCGACATGCAAAATTTTAACAATTCGAAATTACCTTTTAAGGAACCAGAGATAATTACAAATAAAACCACACCCAAATTAACAACAGTAAATACGTTGTTGAAATTTGAAGATTCTTTAGCTCCAAAAGCAAGGGCAACTAAAAAATTATTTTAATTTTAAAATTTTGAAAATATTACTTTAATATAACGTAAAATTATTACTTGAAAACACCATGGTTATTGTAAATGCAAAAAAATCAGGATACGGTGATAAATATGCAAGTTCAATCGGCATTGTTGCTTGCATATGATTGGACATAGTATTATTTAATAATGAATCCAAATATTGACTTAATCCACGAACAACACTCGCCGAACCTATTAGAAATAAAACAATATTAAAATATTAAAAAATACAAAAAAAAAAATATAAATACAAAAAATATTATACCTATAACATATTCCAATATGAGATTCCATCCAATAATAAATGCTATGAACTCGCCAACACATACATAACTATAAATATAAGCTGAACCAGCTTTAGGAACTCTTGCTCCGAATTCTGCATAGCAAAGTCCTGAAACATTTTTTTTTTAATTAAAAGAATATTTTTTTAATTATAATACTTGACAACATAGCAGCTAAAATACCAGCAAATATAGAAGCAATTGCGGCAATCAAAAAAGAAATTATCACAGCAGGACCCGCAAGCGTTCTACTAACATTTCCAGCTAAAACATACACTCCAACACCAAGCGTACTTCCGATTCCAAGAGCTGTTAAATCTAATGTAGTGAGACATCTCGCAAGACGACTATCAGTCAAAATTGTGGGTGATATTGGTTTTTTTCTGGAAAATGTATTGTATGTAGCTTTGGCAGCATCACGAAAAGTCAAACCTGAAAAAAAAAGTATAATTTTACAACACGCAGTTACAGTTTTGGCAATAAATCCTTTAAAATTTAAAAAAAAATTAATGCGTCAAATACTTTTTTTCTTCATGTTGAATGGTCAATGTACAAAGACTGAACAGTGATGAATTAATGAACTGAACTGAATATATTGATTTAACCAGCGACCGCTATTCAATTGACTCAACACCGCATCTCAAGAATTGATCGACAGGGTATTTGAACTATCATTTTCAATAACGTAACTGATTTTGGTGAAAAATTATACAAAGACAATAGTTTAGGTTATAAAATTGAAAAAAATTAGAATCGCGTTTTATGAAAATAAATATATTTCAAATTCGGCTAATTAAAGAACTTCTTTATTTTAGTTATCTTGCACTTTAGGTGCGTAAATTATTTATTGACAAATTACATGAATAAAAATATATTATAAATAATTAATTTTTAAATGAATTTTGCGCATTGTTTGAAAGTTATGTTTGTAAATATCTTAAAAGTTTCAGAGGTATATGTTGTACATTAACATCTTTTGCCATCCAAACTGTTAGCATGTATAAATTTATACGATCTAAAGAAAAATGATATGAAAAAACTGAAAAATATAACCTCCCTTTAACATGTACAAACACAAACTGCGCACAAAATTCGTTAAGAAACCTAATCTGTGGACTTCTGATGTATAAATCGCATGCTAAAAACATTAAGAAATTTAATTTAAGCGCCTATAATACATTTTTATCAATTAAAAAACAAATTCGTTAATAATTTACGTGCAGCATTACCTAAAAATTTAAATTAAAAACTTCTGCAACAATAAATTGTGCGATCATAATCTGATGCAATTGACAATCATACTTACAAATTTTCTTAGTAGTCAATTAATTTGAAACTGCCTCATTTACGAAGAACTTAAACAAATAATATTTTCGAAACATTGCAAAAACACTCACCGCTTTTAAACACACTCCTGAACCCATCGCTATTATTAGAATCGCACGAATTCACCGCAGAATAGTCGACGGACCGCGAAGATCCCGTTCTCGACACCATGCCGAATCTGCCGACAAAAAAAACCAAATTGATGAATTAAACTAAGAACCAAACGCGAAAAACCAGACCCCTAACTGACCGGTCTATATCATTCGACGACGGGCCGCGGTATTTCCGGAAGAAGTGCAACGCAGACCGCCCACGGAACCCGAATGCTAAAATTGCATCAGCCTGCCCACGTGCAATGTACACCTGTCACCTTTTGACAGCGACCTTTTGACCATAACACTATATTTTTGAGTTATTGCTTTCGAGACGATTTGCTTTTTTGTGCGTTAAAATTTCGAAATAGAAATGATAGTGGTTAAAATATTAATTTTTCAATTTTTTAATAATCTAAAGAATGGAAATGGTCTATGCTGAAAAAGTCGATGAGTTTACTGATTCAAAGAACATAAATACAGTAATCCCCCCCTATAACGTCATTTTTTTTAACTTTTTTTCAAATTTATTTGAAAAAAACAATTGACTCGTAAAAATATCCTTAAAAAAAAATGCAAATATTTAATTTATTGATTTCCTAAATTCCCCCCTATAACGTATCGTATACAGAGGGATTACTTTATCGTATACAGTAAACCCCCCTATAACGTTCAAATGCGTTCAAATTCATTTTTTTTTTTTTAAATGCATTCGAAACAAACAGTTAACACATAAAGATGTCCAAAAAAAATTAAAATTGAAAAACCTTAACCCCCTATAACGTGGAATCTATCTTGACGTTATAGGGTGGTTTACTGTAACATGTTCAAGTCCATGTGTATTTGACTCAATCCAACTTTTAAACAAATCCAGACCAGAACTTCGCACAAAACAAATAAAATCGCCGAAAAAATCAAACCAAACCCTATCCCTAAAAACATGTACATATTTATGTCTGATCTAAATATACATGTACTTTTGACTTTGACATAAATACAATTCCAGTAATTTTATCATTAGAAAATAGATTCATTTCCATTTGCTTGCACTAAAAAGTAAAATTAGATTCATTCAATTGCCAAGATTAAATATAAACTGAGTAAAAATAAACTCGTTTCCACGATTCAATCGAAAGTGCTTAAAAATAATACAAAACAAATCATAAAAATAGTAATTTATTACGGTCAATAATAAAAATACAATTATCTTTTCAAATTATCATGTAACAAAAAGTTGTAATCTTTATTCCAGGAGAAAGGACATTTAAAAGATGATAGATAAGAATCAAATGTATATCCAAACATTTCGGGACTCAAATCTACAGTAGATTTGTTTTTCATTGTGTTGAAGAAGTACTCGTATCCGTTCGATCTTGACAACACCATTATCCAAGGATCTAGAGAAATATGCATTTAATAAATGATGGTTAATAACAAAGTTATTCCATATATAATAGATTCTTACCTTTTGTATATCGGAAAAACAACAAGTATTCTACAGCAAAGTAAGTGTCATTGTTTTCCTTCATATTTGGTACTGGAGCTGTCATAGCTTTTTTATTATTTTTCAATATTCTTTCAGTGAGCTTTTCTAATTCTGCATGAATATCACAAAGTTTATAAATATTTTTACTGCGTAATGGCAGTTTGGGATTTTCACTATTTTTATCAATAGGTTTGTTGATTGCATCACAAAACAGTTTGATCTTTTTATTCCTTTAATAAAATAAATAAATATGTTTAAAACAAAACATATTCTATCAGTTTTTGATGATGAAAAGGCATACCTTGATTTTAAGCATTCGTTGAAAATAAATTCATGTCCTAGACGCAATGCATCCAAAACATGCAAACTATGAGACGAATGACTGCCTTTACCGGAACCTCGCTTTTCTTCAACCAATTCAGCTAAAATTAACGTTCCATCTGGTAATGACACTCCGCTGAATAATCTCCAGGTCCTGCCTTCGAGTTTATAAACATTCCTACCCAAGCCTAATTCGAAAAAGAAAATTATAACCAACATAAAAAATTTATATGTATATTTTAAGATAAACGGAAAACTCACTCATATAAAAATTAGACTTGTAGTCTCTGACGTTGTTACAGAACACAAAATACCAGTCTCGAACAGATTTTATCAAGCTTCTCTTGGAATCGCCATTTTCAAATAAATCGTTCATTGACTGTACCGTTTTCGGTTGATATTTAAACATGTTCAATAATACGTCTTCTGAGACACAATTGGGATCGAATTTGATCATGTTTCTGAGTAAAATTTGTACTTGATCGTGATGATTTGATATTCTTCTCATGTCATCTTTCCTTTTTGGTTCATCTGGAATCTGAGAAGCAAAGTAAATTCAAAATATATCGTGTCATAAAAATAATCCTTAAAAATATTTATCAAAAAAATTTCTCTATTGAATCTACCTCCCACATTTCTAAACATTTCCTCCTAATATCGGCTTTTTTGTCTTCGTGGGATATCTTTTCAGGTACATAAAAGCTATCATAAAATTGATTATCTAGTAATGTACGATCATTATGAAGTCCTTTAATTTTGAGTAGACTAAAAATTTGAGCTCTCCCAATACTTAAATAATGAAATATTAAGTTAATTGAAAACAATACTCTTACAATAATATAAAAATATTTAAAAAATATACCTATTGTTACTTCTGCAAATATACTCAAAGAAACTTCTATTGCCAGTTAGTATTTCAAGTGGAACTAATTCGACAATATCGTTTGTAGACTTTTCATCAGAAAATTTGGTAAGTCTGACATTTATATCGAATAAATGTCGTTCTATAGTATCTAAGGATTTCTTTTTCCATTTGCAAATTAAATACCTTTCAGAATTTGCAGGTCGTGAAGTTACGGGTTTATGAATACAAACTATTGAAAAATAATTTGATAAATTACAATGTAACGTAAGATATTTTCGAGCATAAAAGATATAAAATTTAAAATAAAATTTACTTACTGGATTTAAAACTTCGATACATCAGATATATGAGGCCTACACTAAATTTGGTGAATATATCGAATAATTTTACAACAAAATGTCCACCATCTCGGACAACAGATAAAGCAGCAATGCATTGACACAAATATAATTGCTTTGATTTGATTTCTTGGATATTTTCTTCTCCTTCCACAGAAAATCCCTAAATATATGCATATTAACTAAAAATTTTCACACTAATGGCTGATATCAAAATTTAAAAAAATTTTTTACCCCATCAGCCATTAAAAAATGAACACCTTTATTTTCTGAATGTTGTAGTACAAATTTTTTCAACGACTCCAAATTACTAGGATCAAAAATATTTCCATCATCATTAACTCCATAATATGGATAGAATGATTCAGTAGATGCAGCGTGCATTCCTATTAAATTAAAATCGCTTTGTTCCTTAAGTGTAAATCCGAATCCTTTGAAAAAAAATCGAAAATAAGGAAAAAAATCTAATCTTTAAATTAAAAAACGTTATGAAATATTATACCGTACCTTTGGCATACCATTTTTTTCTCCATAACACATACTCAGTGAAACCGCCTGGTCCAGCACAAACGTCAGCAAAATAAAGTAGCTCATTGTTTGTAACTGCCGGTTTATTATCTTCAGTTACTGGATTTGTGAACATAAAATCAAAAACTGCATCCATATTTGCCATTTTCATGGCGGCGCGATTGATAAAAAACACATTTTTGATACTTTCAAATAAATTGCATCTGCCCACTAAAGTATGTAACATATCCGGTTTTATATCGTCAAATACAGTCTAATATTGAGATAAAAAAAAATAATATTAGATAATTCTTTTAGTAAAATAATTCAATAAATAAAAAAAATCAAGTGCACCTTTAAACTAAGAATATCTTCGAGAATTTTCGGATCACAGAAAGTGTTTTCATCGTTTATAAACAATTTTTGTTTTCCGATAACAACCCAAGAATCTAAAGTGTCACGATCCAGTTCATCGATATCAGATTCTTCGAGCCATTCCTAAAAATATCAATATTCAAAGCATTGAATGAAACGTAAATTTGTACAAAATGTATTGAGATAATAAATTACAGGTTTTTCGTGCAGATTTATGTTTTCTTCTCTCGGATCCCATTCGGAGCCATCGTAAGGTTTTCCTTGAGACGATGGAATGAAACCCAGACCTCTTCTGCCATGTTGAGTGGATGCACTAACGGGCTCTGCTCTTCCTTGGCCACTTTTTCCTAAGCCTTCTCCGTCAACGTAACCAAATTGTTTCTGAAAGGGAAAAAAATAATAATTTTTAATAATATTTGATGATTATGTCATTGATAGTGAACAATCGATGAGTTGATTAATTGAAAGTCTTTACCAAAATTTTAGCTCCAACGCCATAAGAGACTGGAGCTTTGTGTGCTTCTTTTTTCTTGGCAGATTTTGACTCGGTTGAATATTCAGAATCGTTTTCATCATAATAACTACTTCTGGAAAAGTCTACAAGAAAAATATATTATAAATCGAACTCAATCATTTTTAAATGAAAATTAATGTGATAAATTTAATTACTTATTCCTCCTGTGAGTTTTTGACGTTTGGAGGACGAAGTTACTGTTTCTTCTGTAATAAAAATGTTTATTAAAACACATACTAGATTCAAAATACTTTGAAAAAATCAATCTAAAGGAATGTTTAAAGAAAATAAAAATTATGTATTACCTTCAGCAATGATTCTTTTTCGTTTCTTCTCAAATGATGGAAGCGATGAAGTGGCTAAAAATTGATAAATCACTTTTAATATATAGGTGTAATATGATCATTTAAATTTACTAATTAAAATAGGTTAGTATGCTTTCATATAATATTAGATTAAATATTTTGATATTCGTCAAAATAACAAGTAGAAATTGATCAATAAATTTATATTACATTTAATTATGTAAAATTAGACGAAATAAAGTAAAAATTTATATGAAATATTCACCGGGTGAATTTGAATTATTCGAACTGTTGAATGAATCTTGATTTTCATCTTCTGATGATTCTGGAAAAAATATTTACAACATATTTAAAAAAAATATATTTTTAGTTTCATAAAATGTTCATATTCTTATTATCTACAAATACTAAGTAGAAAATCAATAATAAAAATTACTCTATAAAACTAACCTGATAGTCGACTCGACATGTTTATTTTATCTAGAAAAAAAAGAAAAATATTTTAAATTCTAGAGTAGTATATCAAAACATTGAATGTTTCAAAATTGTTTATTTAAATAATAATGAGTTAATATTGAATTATGATTCATTACATTTGACGATAGTTGGTTATGTTTGATGATAATTTTGGATACAGTCAAGATACAATATTTGAGCAGATAAGATTACTAGGCAAGTGAGATTACTTTAGAAAATCGAAATTCAAGCTTCTATCATATATTCAATTCAAAATGAAATCTACAAAAGCTATCGTGGCAAACAATTAACGGCACGCCCACTTCAAATAACCACAACAGCAAACTCAAACATCTCAACATTGATAAATGCGTTTGAACGGACCGAAACAGAAATGTGAAAAAACGCACACTCAAATTATTAAATGATAGTTCTCTAATACCTTATATACAAAGCGTCAAATCGTTGAAAAATCAGGAAAAAGCCGGACAGCTAATGTAATTCCGGATGTAGCCCGCCACAACCACTACACTGCATTACAGTTCTGTCAAAACTGAAGACCGTAATAACTAAATACTAACGACCATAACCTTTAGTATTATTGACAATGAAACATTATTTTTTCCACCAATTAAAAATTCTACGTGCGTTTTTAAAGTACTGATGCAAATCAAAAATTAAAGTGAATTCATTTTAGACAAAAAAACATCAACAAATTTAACAGAGTATGTAGAATTACACAAACACGGTGATCAGACATTAGCCCAAATGACAATATGTAATTATATGACTATAAGATAACTTTATAAATATACTAAGCCTTATAATAACATATATATTTTGCCTGTAAATCTTCAACTTTATATTAATTTTCGAAGTTATGTTTCTTGAGATGATATGTATTGAAAGAGCCGGGCTGTAGTTTAGAAGGTATTCTTTCAGAAATTCCCAAATATCAATGAATAACAAAAACTTCCGAGCACAACCGGTACGTCTATAGGTCGGAGAGACATTGACCCTGGAATAACTTGGATCTCGATGCTTATCACTCGTAATAAAGCTAGCAAAAGCTTTTACGCATATTCGTCGCCAATTTTGCAACAGCACGCCCATTCAAAGGTTGAATAAAACAAACACTGTCACCTAACAAACTGACAGATGGATCTTGCAGAGCGCCAGCCTTTAAGACCAAATCTGGCTCTCATAACTTTAGGTGGCTCTTTCAAGCCCTATGGGTTATGAAAGAGCCGAATTCCGTTATTTCTATAAATGATTATAAGTCTTAAAATATCGTGAATTTCGGAAAATATTCTATGTCATTACATACATAAATGAATAAACGATTACTTACTATACCATTTTATTTATTTATTTATATATTTAAAGATAATTTTCCCCTTTTTTTTAAACTGGCTCTTTCATGCCACTTCTCTATTGGCGGAATATTGCATACGTACCTATACTATAACGTCTTCAAATATGAAATTATTTCAACACAAAAATACATTTTGGTGCTTTCAGTTTCGTGAAAATTCCGAAAAATTTCCGCTGGCATCATTTGCGTTCGGATCGCGTGCGCTTGCATAATTTTGTGCAAACGTCTGGTCGACGTGCCCGAGTACCATGTGATAGTGTCATTTACGCAAATGTCTGGTTACCCTGGAAACCATAAAACGATTTGACAGATGAATTGTATTGGTATCAATGGCACGTTTGACATTACATATTGAGTTTGTTTAGATTTAGTAACGGTGAGATAATTTCAAAGAAAGAATACACAAATTCAATCATTTCAATAAATAAATATGCCTCGCAAGCGTCGTGGAGGTAGTCGCGGAGGATCAGGAAGCGCTCTCAATTCACCCAATAGTGATAATCGCTCTACACCTGGTAAACAACCGAAACATGCCACACCTCAAAACGATCAAGCTAAAGGTGCTCTTTTATATATTCTTGCATAAATTCCTACCCTCGATAAGAAATCTTTTGTATTAAATGTTCTAACTGTTGTGGTTCACCTTTGTTAAAATATCATCTAAACTATAGGTTCTCAAATAACGTCACAGTCAATAACGATAATAATAAACAAAACCCACATTTTTTTCACCAATCACTAATTTTCTTTCGAAAAAAAGAAATCAGTTGCAAATCACTGAACGTGGAGATTTACGACTGTACCTTACGAATTTGAAGCCATATATTAACCAATTGATATTGGAACATCAGTTTCATGCCTTTCATTAACAGCATATATTCATTTTATGTAAAAATTTTATCATGTTTTTATTTGTTTCATTCCACATTCAAATTTTTACTTGCATTAAATTTTCATTAAAATAATTCAATAAAGATAAGAATAAAAATTGTTTATATTTTTTTATAACTGTCCACTACACAAAAAACCTGTCGCATTGTGTTCATATTTATATTAAAAAGTTTAGAAAACTTCACTATTAGGCATCCTGGGGAAGGGGTCCACGAAAAATTAAATACTGGGAAAATAACAATTTTCTCATTTCAATGAATAAGTGTATATTTCATATGGGTTTTTCAGACGACGTTAACGTAGCTAGGGGTAGATTTCGAGGGGCGTTACTGAACGCTATGGAATACAATGTTGAAGATAGCGATTCTTCTATTGACCATTCACCAATCAAAAGGGAAAGGTAAATATAGATTTTATAAAAAAATATGGTATTTTTAGGTACATATTTGAGATTTCTAAATACATTGTATTTTTTCAGGAATTGGGATGAATATAAAATATCTTCTCAAACTAAACGTGATCTCAACGACTATTCTAGCGACGAAGATTACATTGAAAAAAATCACAAAAGATCTGCTAGCAAACGAAAATTTCGTAAAATCGCCAAGAATAATTCATATGTGATGAAATTGTTTGATCGAAGCGTAGACTTGGCTCAATTCACTGAAGATACACCTCTTTACCCAATCTGCCGAGCATGGATGGCCAACAAACCGAGATCGAATGAGAGGTAATCTTATTTCACTGAAAAAGGTATCTATTTTGAAAGTTAACATGTATATAAATTATTAGGCCAGACAATAATACAAAAAACGATGAGCCTGAAATCGAAGATGGTGTTAGATTACCGCCTCCGGAAGGACATCCAGTGTCCAGAGTGCCTCCGTTGCTTCCAGAACAATGTGCTCGTTCAAAATACAATTTCGATTTGAATTTTGTAAGTACACTAGATATTTTCGATGTGGTAGGCTTATTTTCAGTCAATAATTGTTTATTTATATTTTTATTTAAGAACAACGAATCGCCAGTACCTAGAGAAGTCTTGTTGAAAAACCATCTCAATCGTTGGCATGCCGTGCGTCGTAAATGGTATAACCAATCTATAATATATGAATCTAGATATGCAAAAACTCAAGAGATACTAAACGAAATGGATGCGAAGTAAGTGAATATCTATCAAAATATTTTTATTTTCATAAAAAAACAATTTCTTAATTCTTTTCATTTTTGTTTACAGCTCTTAAAGTGCAGAATATGTTTTTTTCTCAAATCAGTAAATAATAAAAAAAGATCATTATAAATATCAACTTAATTATTTCAGTATTGTGAAAATCAAAATCAATTTTATTTCTGTTTATGTTCAAATAATCCATTGTAAAGATTAAATGCTAAATACATAATTTTCGTATATTGTACTAGTGAAAACAAAAAAAAACTGTATTTTAAAATAATGACTATATTTTATTAGATGAATTGAAAAACTTTGTTTATACCACTAATAATTCTAAATGAAAATAATTTTTAAAATTTAAAACAAGATTCACATAAAAATAATTGAAAAAGTTTGTAGTGTTTTGTATTTTTACTTTTAAATTTTTTCTCTATAACTCGCAACACTATAATGAAATATCTTGATGAAACACTACACGAAATCAAGAGTATAATTATGTGGTAATAAAAACTCCTCAAGTTATTTTCAGGTAATTTGAAGTGTCCTCCATTTCTAATATAAAAATTTTGTTTCGGTAATATATTTTATTATTTCATTATAATAAAAAATTGTATTGATATTTCGATTATAAGTTTCAATAATCTTTTCTTACTAATTCTTTTTTTGTATTGTGTATGTTACATATTTTTTTATAAAAATATAACAATTATTGAAACGAAATAAAACTACAATTTATCAACAGTAGTAATTTTTATTTTGAAAATATTGCTTTGCATTTCTATCATGATACCTGATTTTGTTCGTGTAAACGTGGACATTGTTTTTTTTTGTGCCCAAAGGTACCACAGTAGAAACAATTCTGAAAAGAAAATTATCATATGACGATTATTATGAAATTCAACACCAAAACAAATTTATTTATCAACCTGGTCATATGTGAGAGTTCCACATTCACCGTCTTTCAAATGACAACGGTTGCAATTAATGCAATGGTTCCACGATGACTTAACACAGATACTGCACTGATCACAATGAATATATGTTGTTCCATTTTTGCTCACACAGTTATTACATTTGTCACAATGCCTGTTCCACGATCCGGTCCATAATTTACAAATTTTGCAATATTTATAACCTTCAGTTTCTGGTAATTTTATCTTATCTAATGAAATATTTGTAAAAAATCGTACCGGAGAACCGTTTTTATTTTTTGCATTGTTTTGAAAGTTTTGATGGTTCTCGTAAGATACCTGAAATTGTTTGATATTGATATATGTTTGCGGTCAATAGACAAACTATTCGAAAAAAACTGTTTTTCATAATAAGAAAAAAGGTTTATTATATAAAATAAATTGTATACCTGATAATCACTCATTTTCAATTCAGAAATGTGATTCTTTATTTGAGGTTCCATAAAATAAGGCATAAATAAAATTGTTGATATAAGTTGCTCGTTTCCCATATTTTTTTGATGATTATTTAATTCTTTAGTTAACTCATGTAAAGTATTTACTAAAGGTTCAATTCGACCACCAAAAGGAGGATCTATCAATACACATACATTTTCTTTTCTAAAACATAAATTACTTCTTATAAAACACTCAATTGTGTTAAATAGAAAATATATTTTGAAAAATTTTATTTTACAAGCAGTTTTCAAAAAAATCATAGAAATGTTCAGATTTAGATTCCTTTCCATCGAAAAAATGGTGATTGAACATATTATAATGAAAAAACTCATGAACAGCATTGAAATTGCGATGACGATCATCTATATCCATCAATATAGATGTCATATTTCTATCTAGACAATTTCCTTTAATATATTCATGAATTCGAGGCGTTCCAATACACAAAATGTTCCTTAAAAGAAAATTATTAGATGAGTAAAAAAATTTCACATTTCACATAATAAATTTCACTTTAATATTACGTGAAATTGTTTTGAATCAAAATGTTCACAACAGTTTCGATAGTTTTATTTGAAAATAAATATTGGGCCTCTTTTTTATTATTTTCTAACGGCTTCAAAAGTTTTGAAGGGCAAGTGAGCATGTCAAAAGGCAAATTATCTTGTACGTCGTGATTGTAATGTTCCTTGTTTTCAGAAGAATTAAATAAAACTGAACAAGAATGACAATAAGAACGATCGCATTGTTGTGAAAATTTCATCTGTGAAAAAATGAATACATATAACATAAAAAAATAAAATAAATGAAATTTTGTGGATGAAATTTATATGTGTACCTTTGTGAATTTATCAAACAATACTTGTCGATTGGCTGCAGGTATCTGAGAGAGGAGACATTTTCGTTTTTTTTTTATTTTAGATTTACTTTCCGGCATGAAAAAATTACAGTATTTTCTACTGCGATATGCTGAACAAGCAAAAAATCTTTCATTCTTGCGTACAAATAATAATGTGGGTCCGTGAGGGCATGACGGATTTTCCGGAATATTGTCGATGATAACTTGAACAGATGAACATTTATTACTAGCCAATTTCATGTCATATAGCTAAGATAAAAGAGTATTTATGCAGATAAAAAAAAATTGAGGTTAAGAAAACACACGAATCTTTGACAGCTTGCAAGTTGCCATATATTCGCAACAAATGGAACAATCGACGAAGCATAATTTTGAGAAATTTCAATCAAAATCGATATGGCATCTGAATGCCAGTTATCACTAATAGGTTTTATTCCATGTAAAAAGCATCTTTTTGCCTTGAATGAAAATAAAAATGATAGCATGAAATATTTTATTAAAATATAAAAGTAGATTTAAAAACAATTCATACCATTAACTTAGTTTTATTGAATCCGTCTAAAAGTGTCCTCATCATATTTAAAGAAATAACTGTAGTATTTCCATAGATACCTATGCAAAATTTGAATAAAAGTGGTATTTGACACCCAAATATAATTTGATCAAAACTCTTATTTTTAAACTAATGTGACCTTTCTCTAATTATTACCTATATGCTTAAGTACTAAAATATGATATTTTCTTGTTTTGGTCATTCTCAAAAACTTCATTTTTCTCAATTTTCCCAAAGTTCCCGGTTTTTTCCCGTTCGTTCAAAATTCCCATTTTCGCACATCTCTAGGCGCGCATCATATGATGCGCGCCGCGTTCCGACTAGGGTTGCCAGATGATAATTTGATAAAGGAGGGCAGATGGGTCTAAAAAGGAGGATTTTCAGTAAAAAAGGAG